>JACXGJ010000844.1:0-103324 GCA_016801105.1 Esox niger | reverse complement strand
GGGGGGGGGGGGGGGTCCGTTTTCTTGTGTAGTTTGGTTGGTCAGGCCGTGGGTGGCGTTAGGAGGGGCCGAATAACGAGAAGGCCACAGATATGAGGAGAGAGAGAGTGTTGCCAAAAAGCAGGCGAGAGTGCGTGGGAACAGGGCGATCCGTCACTCTGGCGTTGAGGTCTCTGCATGCCACCCTTATTAGAACCCTGCACGTCCTCATAAACCAGGGTTACGTAAGAGACCAGCTCAGCGGAGGCTGGTGCCAGGTGAAAAGTACAGACATATTTCCTGAATAAACCCAACAGTGTGGGGCCGGGCAAGACTGTTATTCTGACTTAGAAATAACAGTCTTCTTTCTTTCGTCCTCCCTCTGTCTCTTTATTTCTGTATCGTTCTCTCTCACAGTTTATGGTACCTGAATGGGAACTACTTGGTAGTGATTGTCTCAGTAAGCGTCATTCTTCCTCTGGCCCTGATGAAACAGCTGGGTAAGTAACAAACATCAGGGAACTGGTATGAGTTAAGTACAGTGCCATGCGAATGTATTAACCCTCTTGGCATTTTTCTTATTTTGCTATCTTACGACCTGGGTTTAAAGTAGATTTCTGATAGGTTTGCATCATTTCATTTACACAACATTTACACAACATGTAACAACAAAATATTGTTACAGAAACCTTAAGCATACATAACTATTCACCCCCCAAAATCAGTACTTTGTAGAGCCAACTTTTGCAGTAAATACAGCTGCAAGTTTCTTTGGGTATGTCTCGGCACATCTAGCCACTGGGATTTTTGCCCATTCTTCAAGGCAGAACTGCTCCAGCTTGTTCAAGTTGGATGGGTTCCAGAAGTGTACAGAAATTGTTAAATAATTCCACAGATTCTCAATAGGATTGAGGGTCTGGGCTTTGACTAGGCCTTTCTAAGACATTACAATGTTCCCCTTAAACCACTCAAGTGTTACTTTAGCAGTACTCTCAGGGTTATCGTGCTGCTGGAAGGTGAACCCTCTGTCTTAAATCTCCGGAAGACTTAAAAAACTGGTTTCCTTTAAGGATTTTCCTGTAGTTAACCCATCCATCATTCCTGCAATTCTGACCGGTTTCCCAGTCCCTTCCGATGAAGGCCTTGCTCCACTGTGGGGATGGTGTTCTTTGTCTGATAAGAGGTGTTGGGTTTGCGCCAGACATATTAAGCTTTTCCACTGCATTGTACTGGCTCAACTCTAATCATCTTGCCTCACCTTTTCTGCTTTTCCATTGGACAAAAGTTCTTTTATTATCTGCTCCACCGAGGTTCCAGCAGGCTGAGGCGATACCTTTGCAGGTCTGTCCCAGGAGTCCTAGCATTGACATGGGTTAATTTCAGTGCCAGTGCATAGGGCCAGACTCTCAGCTTTGGACATACGCACTGGCGTTGAAATCAACTTGTTATCCCTGTGAGAGACTCGCAAAGATGCGCTGTTTTTATAGCCGTTTTCTGTATGGTAACTTACATCGCACTGGTCAAAGTAGTAATGTCAAGCCAAACAGAAGCTGACTACAAAGCTTTGTAACAATTTTTGCAGTCTGCAATGCAGGGACATCGTTAGGCCTATTTTAGGGGGGTTTAACCCCATTAACACAGATACACACAGCAATAACCTCCTTTTACAATACATTGCCCCACTAGATGAGCACTCACATGCCTTGTGTGACATCTGTTAAACCTCTATTAAACCTCTCTGCACCCCTCAACTTCAGGAATTTACAACTATAAATACAAGGTCTTCAATTTTCTACAAGAAAACAAATGAGTCAGACACAACAAAAACAAAACATTTAAAAAATGCTAAATAATTCAGTCCCAACCAATCTTTCCAAAAGAATTACCCAAACGTTTTCAAATGTAGGTGATTTCTTGCTCAGAATTTATTTCTAAACGTATGTGATTCACCAACTTGTTGAACTATAACTTTTTCCGAAATGTCAAGGTTAATAAGAGATTTTAAGGGATTAGTGTTCATTCTGACCTCCTTAAGAGAGAACATGTTGCAGTTACCTTTAATGTGACCTTTGTCGTTGTTGTATTCTCTCCAGGTTATCTGGGCTACACCAGTGGTTTCTCCCTCAGCTGCATGGTCTTCTTTCTAATTGCGGTATGTTGGTTCCTCTCACACCTCTGCTTTTGTCTCATCCTTTCTCACCTCTCTCCATCATCCACTCTCATTCAGCTCCCTAGTTCTGTCAGGTATCATTTTATAAATACCAGTTAGGTAAAGGTCTATGAGACCAGTTGCTCTTATACTGACAGAACTCCATATCGGTCAGAGTGAAAAGAAACTCTTAAAACGTCTAAAACATAATATGTAGAAATTATAATGAAAACTCACTTATCATGGCCCGTACCGGAACTTTGCGATCTCTAACTTCAAGTGAAAAGACCCCTGTTGTATAGTCAATTGTAAAATGGCTTATATGGCCTCTGTGATCGTCCTTCCCTCCCCTTTCCTCTTTCATTTTTCCTTCATCTCCTGTTCCATCCCCCCCCCTCCTCTCATCTCTTCACATGACACTGACACATAAGGCCCGTTGATTCGTCGCTTGACGAGTGTGTTTGTTTTGTCTCTCCTCGTCCTCTCTCCTCAACAGGTGATCTATAAAAAGTTCCAAATCCACTGTCCCTTCGAGGAGTACTCTGCAGCCAATCACACATCGTCACCCCCGGACGGTTACCTGAACATCACTGACAGCTACACTACCATTGCTAAGGGTCTGGTGAACGAGGGGCTGGATGACTCCCACTGTGAAACGCGCATGTTCACCATTAACTCGCAGGTACAGCAAAGCACACCGCAGCTTACCGTTTTTTTGCACTACTTCAGTTGTGACTTTGTTGAACTAACTTGTGAGAAACGTAAGTACGTAAGACTGCGTACTGCATGCGATGCCACAATCTCCAACCAGATCGCTAATAACACATTAATACGGGCATCTGCGTGTCTCTTAAATTAAGCCATTTTCAGTGTGATCTGTGTTCATTTTCTCAGCTGTTAGAAATTGTTTTTTTGCGATTTATGTTAACTTGGATTGTATCTGATTAGTCTTTCAATCTGTCATGAGTTATGCGGCTGTTTGAAATATTACTGTGAATTTGTCTTTTTTCTGTCTTAACCAAAACATCCTTCTGAGAAAATGAATTCAAATCAAGATTAGGTGGTGACTGGGGGAACTCTGCATAGATGTGAATAGAAAGTAGAATATGTCATTAACGGAATAGACTATGTTCTTTAAATGTATTTAGCCAAAATATAAAATTGGATTGTTTAACAGGAGTATGTGCTGAATTTAGTTATTGCACAAGTTAACTTCTGAGTTAGAACTTCCTAACAAAGTAATGCCAGAACTCACAAATATTATCCAATAGGCTCTCTATAGCTCATGCCTGGCTCCACCCATTTCATTTCCTAGGTTCTGCCCACTTGGCTGCATTAGCCTCCCATTGGAACCTTACGGTCTGTGTTGGTTTAGTGGAAAAAGTAATATACATAAATATTCCAGTACAATTTACATTTGTATGGGACAAACCTAACATGATGAATGATGAACATGACAAAATACATATATAAAATTGGAATACTGCATATATACAAACAAATGCCCAAAATATATAAATGCCATGTCTCCAGTGAGCCATGATTTTAATATTATATGCTGCTACCTATATATCATTACAAAATCTCCAAATTAACACTCGCTTAAAAGGTTCTGGTTTGAGCATTTGCAAAGGGGTTCCTCAGGAAACCTTTACTGCTGAGTGTCTAGGAAATTAGTTGAGCTTGCAATGTTTCATGTCGTGCCAGTCCTAATTGACAAGACATTGCTCTGGGGTGGGCCTGTGATTAATGTTCATTTTTATGTTTCCTCTTCAGACTGCATACACCATCCCTATCCTGGCCTTTGCCTTTGTCTGTCATCCAGAGGTTCTGCCCATCTACACTGAGCTCCGCAAGTGAGTATGGCCGCCTTGCCCTGCCCCAACTAAGCCTGCGTACACAGTTTACCCTGTGTCAGCGCAAAATTCCTGATACCTTCATATACAGTAAGCAGTAAATACAATACCGTTGGACCATGTGGAATTCAAACCTGTTATACCTGATGTGTAAGCACTGCTCTTTACCTGACTAAGTGAGTCATTGGATTGGAAGTGCAAGGTATGCTGTCCATGTTGGTTGGCTGTGACGTTAAAGGGTGTGTTTGTGTTTATCTGTCTGTGTGTGCTTGTCCAGCCCCACGCAGAAGAGAATGCAGCATGTGTCCAACCTGTCCATCCTTGTGATGTACACCATGTACTTCCTGGCCGCTCTCTTTGGCTATTTGACCTTTTATGGTGAGTACCACCTTTTCACTGCATTAACCCTTAACCTTTCCTGTGGCTGAAATACACCCTAGACATGATTGCATTTGCCCTGGCTTCTTGCGTTCAGTTTAAAGGTTGGGAAGGTCTTTGAACAGTTATCAAGAGTCTACATTGGCACTTGTGAAACATCACCACTTGTCTAACTTATAAAGTGTTTAGCAAGGGTGGAGATTTGAAAGGGACATGGTGTTGCTAAAATTATTATTAATACGATTCAAAAACTTAAATTAGTCCAGTCAATCTTTGTAGCATACCGCCCCCTTGTGGTCATTATATAATACTACACTACTCTGTATTAATAAATTGTGACACGTGTATGTCTTGGCACTTTTCCCCGCCATGTTACCGCGTGGTAACAAATAAAACCAATTTAGGCTACAGGATTACATTGAAGGGGTATCTATCAAAAACAAAACATATCAAATATGAGAGATTTCCCATTTCCCAACAAAAAAAATGTGAAAACAGAATCTATTTTAATATTGTCAGAGAGAATACAGCGGCGTTTAGAGTTTCTTCCCCCATTCCAACTTTGGTTACTCAGAATACACTGCTGTTCCTCTTGACCTTATCCCTGGTTTTCCCTTCACAGGAAACACTGAATCAGAGTTGCTGCATACTTACAGCAAAATCGACCCGTATGACACGTTGATCCTGTGCGTGCGATTGGCTGTCCTCACCGCCGTCACCCTGACTGTGCCAATCGTGCTCTTCCCAGTAAGTTAGCTCCCTCTCCCTCTCATAAACACATCGGGGTCTTTGGGTTTGGATTGACATGGACGGGGTCTGTATCTGACTTTCTCTCACACCCCAGGTGCGGAGGGCCTTGAATCAGATGTTCTTCTCCAGTAAATCGTTTAACTGGATTCGTCACGTGGCCATCGCCCTTGCCCTGCTCTCCTTCATCAACATGCTTGTCATCTTCGCCCCCAACATCTTGGGAATCTTCGGCATCATCGGTTAGTGACACGGATTACAACGTCCATTTCTGGACTAAGAAACACTTGTGGTGACCATCCTCCATTGAATGTCCAAGGACAAGATACCGTCCCTTTAATGCTCACCGACCTCAACCTACCTGCCCCCATAATATCCTCGCGACAAATAGGTCAGAGTCAGTGTAGGGCGACACCTACCAATACCTGGGTTTAGTGCCTGGGGATTCTCATTCCATCCCTGTGTCACCCACCTTCAGTATATAGTTAAATCCACTGTTGTTTCATGCCAACACTGGACTATGGCGATGGGGTTCATAGGCTTGCCACTAAGAGGTCAATAAATTACACCCAATCTACCCCACTACCGTCTGCTTTGTCACCAGTGTCTTCTTCAGGATTAATCACTGTGACCTTTACAGTACCCATATACACTGATCAGCCATGACATTATGACCACTGACAGGTGAAGTCAATAACACTAATAATCCGTCAGTGAGTGGGATATATTAGGCAGCAAGTGAACAGTCTGTCCTCAAAGTTGATGTGTTAGAAGCAGGGAAAATGAGCAAGCGTAAGGATCTGTGCGAGTTGACGAGGGCCAGATTGTGATGGCTAGACGACTGGGTCAGAGCAGGTCCAAAACTGCAGCCCTTGTGGGGTGTTCCTGGTCTGCAGTAGTCAGTACAAAAGTGGTGCAAGGAGGGAAAAGCAGTGAACTGGCAACAAGATCATCGGCATCAGAACAGGACCACGGAGCAATGGAAGGTGGCCTGGTCAGATGAATCACGTTTCCTTTTACATCACGTGGATGTTCAGGTGCGTGTGCGTCGCTCACCTGGAGGACACATGGCACCAGGATGCACTATGGGAAGGAGGCAAGCGGGTGCAGGCAGTATGACGCTTTGGATATTGTTCTGCTGGGAAACCTTGGGTCCTGCCATTCATGTAGATGTTACTTTGACACGTACCACCTACCTGAACGTTGTTGCAGAACATGTGCACCCTTTCATGGCAACGGTATTCCTGATGGCACTGGTCTCTTTCAGCAGGATGATGTGCCCTGTCACAAAGCAAAAATGTTTCAGGAATGGTTTGAGGAACACAACGAGTTCAAGGTGTTGACTTGGCCTCCAAGTTAGAGCATCTGTGGGATGTGCTGGACAAACAAGTCTGATCTATGGAAGCCCCACCTTGCAACTTACAGGCTAGGATGTAAAGGATCTGCAACTAAGGTCTTGGAGTCAGATACACCTTCAAAGGTGTTGGGGAGTCCATGCCTTGACGGGTCAGGGTGCAAAAGGGGGACCTACACAATATTAGGCAGGTGGTCATTATGTTATGGCTGACTGGTGTACATGCATGACACCAGACTCAACAGTCACAACTTTTTTGAAATTGTGCATCTAGAGCTTGCGATGTGTCCAGTTGTGTCATGTATACGTCCTTGTCCTATAAACGTGACTTGACGTGACCACTGCCCCCCCCCCCCCGTGCCTCTTGGCTCCTTCTGATAAATCGACTACGCTGTAAATTCAGAAGGTTAAACGCCACAGGGCTAACTTTGCACGCAGCGTCCGCCCATATACACACGTGACACATTTACACTTAATGACGGAAATTGGACCCTATTTGTGATTGTCAACCTCGGGCCCCTGTTGTATTCGCACTGTTTCTGTAAGCTTCACCGGACGCCAGGTTTGACATGATCTCTCGCCATGTTTTTTGTCCATCCATCCTCTCCCTCCTCCAGGTGCCACGTCCGCCCCTTGTCTCATCTTCATTTTCCCTGCCGTCTTCTACATCCGCATCGTGCCCAAGGAACAGGAACCCATGCGCTCCAGCCCTAAGATACTGGTAAGAGCCCTGCCCCCCCCACTTCACTCATAGCCATATGCGACGTGGCCATATCGTAACGGGATGTCTGAGAGCCCCTCCGCGTTCGCCATGAAATCCTTTTTGACACGTTTGTACAATGGGCAATTTTGTTTGTCCCCTGGATAACTACGTGGGAATGGTTAGCCCATGATAGACATGCTTCTGACGGCCTTTCCTCTGATGTCCTTCCCAGGCTGCCTGTTTCGCTGGTTTGGGTGTGATCTTCATGGTTATGAGTTTGAGCTTCATCATCATCGATTGGACAACGGGGAGCAGCAACTCCGGCGGTGGACACTAGAGGTTGCCCTCCGCCCTGTGGTTGGCAGGGGCTTCGTGGGAATGCCTGGGAGAGGGGGTTTAGATCTTGTCTGTGTGATGCACTATCCCCTCTAAGGGCCAAAGCCTAATGGTCAGAGAGGATAGAGGATGTGGGGGGGGGGGGGGGGGGGCGGGCTGAACCACGCTGAGTGGTCTGAGGGGAAACTGAAAGAAAAGTTTACTACTGAAACCTAGCAGGGAACATATCAAGGCAAAAGGCTTCGTTGTCACAGAGGAGGGTTTTTAATATACATCATCAGGACTAAACAGGGACATTTTAAAAGCGTCCTAATAACGACATCAAATTATTTGAATTACACTTTTATTATTTATGAGTGGGATAGTGCATCCAGTCAATCCATTACGGAAAATACTGTAGAATCCTTTCCTCCCTCCCACCCCGCCTCCATCCTCCCATCCTTATTCATCCCCCCTCATCCGCCTGGTTCTTACCCCCCATTCATGTGAACTGCGGCTAGTACTGTACAGAGTAAGACTGCACAGATGGCGACACACTTGAATCTGTAAACGAAGGAAAGCGCCCGACTCAACGTGATAGGGACTAGTGATACATACTTCACGTGGTATTTTTATACAAGATTATCTGTTATGTTGTCTGTAGAAGAATCAGCTACTACATCTATCGATTAGGTGAGAGCTGATCAAGTCTGAGGCTGTCTAGTTATCTGGTCACGTGCATTGTTCCAACGGCACTCAATGTGACCATCAATGTGGTCCAAATATTCGAATGGACTAGTGCGCGTGAGCACGTGCGCACACACACACACACACACACGGTCCCATGCTTTCTGGCAGGAAGGAAGACATTACCTTGTGTCGTTTTATGTGCCAAAGCTAATGGTGTTTGTGGTTGATGTATTATGGTAATGAACTCTTTCCATGTCGCTGCTGCATAAAGTGAGATAAAGGAAGAGTTGCTCAACCAACCACGCACAAGGCCTACACAGGAAATGGTCATGTATATTTATTTAACTAGCTTTACCCGTGCTATTTTTTAATTTCACAAAGTAAGCTAACGGGCGTCAGAACAGAGTATTTAACTGTGTGATCAGATATCTTGATTGACTTTATAGATGGTCTCTTATATTGTATGATTTTGGATATTGGACGCTGTTGGTAGCAGTTAAAAGCTTGAAAGTGAGGTTGTGTGTGATCAACTGATTATGAAAAGTACGTAAAGCTTTATACATTCTTGTTAGTTGAACAGCCAATGTCCTAGATAAAGTATAGACTGACTTTAATCAATTAAGCATTATTGATGGTACATTAATTAGATGTGTCTTTTTAACACTACTAGCAAAGTATTTGACCAATATTTCTTCAATGAAGTTGTAAACCCTTAAGTCTAAATTCAGTACAATGCAAGCATACCTTTTAAATATCAACAGTGGTATAGCTAATCGGTTTTGGCATGATAAAAATGTGGAGGGGTTGTGTTTTTGAGGTTATACTCTAAGGTCCGCCATTGTCAATGAACTAGTTTTTTTATATTTCCTATATTTTTCCCACTTGTTTTGTGATTGATCTTGTGGTGAACGTTTTAAGTAAAGAACAGCAGGTGTCTGTCACCTGTCCAGTCTTGCGCTGAAGAAATTGACGAATTTAGCACAACAGTCACGTTGACATAGTCCTTGCTAAATATGTTAATGTTTGGGCTGTATTTCCAAAACACACGTGACTAACCGATAATGTGTCTCGAACAGAGGTCGTATCAATCAAAAACTGAAATACCATTGTAAAAAGGTTGTTATGACATTGATAAATGTTAGAAATACCCTAATAACTGTTTTTAAGTCCTGTTATAACTGAACCAGTGACTTCCTAACCTGTTCAAAATGATTCAACCAATGTAAAGGATATACTCACAAAGTGGTGTTGGCTTGTTTTGTGGTGGTTATTTTGCTAATCTCAAGCATCTATTATAAGACAATATTGTTCTCTTTTATTTTAATGTTATACACTGCAGCCAATATCGCTTTCTGTTGTGTTCATTCATTACTCTAATTTCTAATTGAGAGAATGCTGTTAAGCTGTCTGTTTATTTTACTAATCAACGGTTACAATGTTAGCGCATGCTTCTGCCTCAGCCCAGTGTTTATTTCTGAGGAAGTGGCTGTGGTACAAAGACATATCTGGTCAAGGTGAGCAATGAGACAAGGCCAAGCAATATATCTGGGATGGACAACAACAGTGTGTGTCAGTGTTTTTTTCTTCCAGGTACCTAACTGATATCGATCTATGGTTGGGTTGAAGGAAAATAACCAAAATCACCAGTCATGTATCTCTACTTCCTGATATTGACTGGTATTTTTGAGAAAGAGAGAGAGCTACTACCTAATGTAAAGTGTAATGTCTCTTAGAGGTTAAACATTCTTACATTTTAGAACTTTGCTACCAACTTTTTTACATCAGGGCAGCATTGTGTACTTGGCCTCTTTCTCTTTCACCCAAACCACAGTTAACATGTTGTTACGATGTTACAGCTCTTGTTTGACCATAAGGAAATAAAAGGACTATGAGTGAATAACAAATGATGAATTTTTAGCTGGGCTAATAAGATGGCTTATTTAAATAATGTATATAAATGTAAACCCTTTATATTCATGATGCTTTAGCTTGTATAGTGTAAATAGCACAGACAGTTTTAGTCTGACAATTAAAAACACATTTAGACATTTTTACACTTGTGTCACATCCTTTGATTCTTATATTTGTTTGGCCAACACATGGTTCTCTGTTGTTGTGGACATCAGAAAAAGTATTCCCTATTTTACCTAGCCTGTAACCTTAACCGCAATAAATTATCCTTTATGCCTAAACATGATGCCAAACCCTAACCACTAATGACTAAGGCTAGAACTAATCCCGATTAGCCTTTTTACATGTTGGTATTGGCAGAACATAATAGTATGGTGACCAAATTGACAGATTTGACTTCTAGCCTCATAGTGAAATCAGGATCACAAAAACACTAAGACACTGACTAGATTAGACAACAGTCATCGATCTAGGGAAGTTCAGGTCTTAACACAGCATTGGCAACAGAGGGCGCCACAAACCACTAAAATGTTATTTTGGACCGTGGTTTATGAAACGCATCATTAATGACAAAATGCTTTAATGCTCCAATGTGATGTGCGCTGTTGAATACATTTCGAGTATTTCCAAAATGAAGCTCACTTAGAGGTTATAAACTGTATTAAGCTCATCTCACCCTATGCAAATTTTTCGGACATATAAGTTATTCCAGTAAAAATCACAACACACCAATCTGTTTTGTTTGTCGTTTTTTTAGGCCTAAGCCTATTGTATTTTTGAAGAAAACCTGACAACGGTGATGACTCGAGAAGAATTGTAAAATATCAACGACGTCAGATAGCAATTCTGGGCAGAAAGGGAGTTAACAAAACGTCGGAGAAGGCTGGCAGCAGTTGTGCAGTTGATGTGCGCCATTGGTTTTTCAAAGATTGCCACTGAACAGCTATTTTCACTTGACTAGGCGGTTGAGTCGGTCGTGCAGCAGGCTATTGATTGAATTCCAGTTCCAATTACCTTCAATAGGTCAGAAGAAACGTGGGTACGAGGAAAACAAGCTCATATCTGGTGCGAAGATAGATATTGGTCAATAATAGCTTACATATCAAATAATCCTAGACACCTGAGATTTGACTGCAACTTTTTGCGGAATTCTTTCTTTCTTCTTGAAGTGGCACCTTCAAGAAGATTGTTCTGCGGCGGACAGATGATTCGTTTGCATCGTTCACAATAAAGCAGCGGAGGACGTTTTTTTCCCCCCTGGACATTCGGTTCGTTCTATTTGGATTGCTGTTAGTCTAGCAAAACCGCACGCGCACGTCTCTCAAACGGGCCGGGGAGGATTTGTAACAGTTTCTCTTGTGTTAGCATATCATACAGAAGTCAAGACGAAATCGTTCAAGAATCCTTGCGCCGGCCGTCAGTGCGCGCGTGCTTTTGGAAACATGGGTTGTACATTAAGTGCTGAAGATAAAGCGGCCGCGGAGAGATCAAAGATGATTGATAAAAATCTCCGCGAGGATGGAGAGAAGGCGGCAAGGGAGGTGAAACTGCTTTTACTAGGTATGGGATGCCGTTTATTTTATTTCTTTGCTTGTCCGGATGGACAACTTGTCAGTAAACCGTGCTTATTGTCTGGGCTGGGTGCTTGATCATTTGGTTATGGGCTGCATCATCATCACCTGGCCTCTCGCCAACGGTATGGTGTCCATCAGTCCACCCGCGCAGCCACCGCAGAACACCCACCCTCAGCGAGCATTATTTATTTTCTATCGACCTTATATTGTGGTCGATGGTCTCCTGATGCTGAACTTGCTCTGCTCTCAACACATCAATAAACAACATGATTACTGTAAGAGCGAACTATAAGCAAGTAACCAATTGCAGCAGATATGATTCAACTACATTTTTATCAACGCGGTACATATTCATTTATACTATTCACCTGTCTAAATTAGAATGAACATGGTTTTGTTGAATTTGATGAAAATGTGTGCCTAGGTCGCTAACAAGTCCAACCACTCATGACAGCATTTTTACACGTCATGTGTTCATCCGTTTTAATTCTCATAAAAATGCAATGTGTTTGTGGTCTCCAACCCTGTTCACGGAGAGCTACTGTCCTGGTTGTTTTCACTCCAACCTTATGGAAATGCAGCCGCATTCAGTTATTAACTGTCTAATTGTCACCTAGAATCAGGTGTGGAAATTTATGTTCGAGTGAAAACCAGGCCAACAGCTCTCCAAGAGCGGAGTTGGAGACGCCAATTTAAACAACACAACAAAATAAATGACAAAATAACTGGTACAATCCTGTCTATGGGTTAAGTTAAAGGTAGACTGTGATATTACTGAAGGGGCGAAGGCAAACATCAGGTACAGTTCCACAACAAATAAGATCATTGAAGCATGATGCTCAATTTCCTGCTTTGGTCCTGTGGTTGTAGCATGAAAGGAAACTGTACACGAAGGGATTGTGTGTTACTTTATGCAGTCAAGCCTATCCCTCAAATCTTAATATCTGCAGTTCTGTTTGTAACAACATTTTGGTGAGTCCACATTTGGTGTTGAATGTGTTCACATTTGTTATGAATTTCTGGTTAAAAGTTAAATTTAGGGAAATTGTCTGGCTCTGAGATTGAACATAAGTCCATCGGAGTTAGTTACTGGCTAAATTCCTCATTTGTCATTTCCCAGCACTACCACAGCCACGTGTGTGTAATTTAAAATATAAGGGCACTAATCATTGCCCCTAATAGCTGTTTTTTAGTAAGTATGTCGACATTTTCCCCACTTAAAGATATTTAATTGTTAATTAAGTCTGCTGTGAAATGTTGCCTTGTTGGAACATCCTGCATAATTGGCTGGCAGGTATGACATTGCAATTGGTCAATCATTTGACAGATTGACAAACAGTAAGTAAAAACACAGCAAGTGCATAAAGGTATACAATGCTCAGAATCTACTAAATCACATAAAAATGAAGGTTTTGAACCTCAGCATTGGCTTTTTGTTGTTGTGAATATGTATTATTGAAATTTGTTTCCCGGGGCAAAAGTTTCACTATACAATTTGGGCAGATACACATTTGGCATGGATTATCTTAGATTGTTGATCAGCAGGCTAATCCAACAGGCAGTGTGGCCAGTAACAATTTACCTTATAATTGAGTCATATAATTAGCATGTACTATCATTCTGTGTGAACTCAATACCATTCTCCCTCTAACATATTTTATAATCGGTGGTCTAGCGCGGTTGACACCATGGTGACATCTTGGCCAACCAGATAGAATCTCTGAGTTGTGCACACTACCAGTAGATTACCCTGTCTAGCCTGATGGTTAAGATTTAGATTCTCATCCAAACTGGTCATTGGCTGGTACACTGCACAATTCCCCATTCCTTTAATCTGAAAGCAGCACAGCATACCAACTTACTGCAGAGTGAATACCGTATCTTTTCTAATAAACACAGTCTTCAATACCAACCTGTCTCTCTTTTTCAGGGGGGACACAAAACCTTTTGGGTCTGTGAGAGAGATTTGGCCAGGGGCCAGCCACCTTGTGGCATAACACTTTAGTGTTCTTCCCTTTGATGACAGAGATGGATTTTATGCTGGAAAGTTAGAGCTAAAGCTAAATTCCTAGACTTCTACACATTTCCACATAATATCTAAGTGAGATTACTAACAGACTCAAAGTCAACACCCTGGAGTTCAGGGCCTCTATGCGCTTGCCCTGTAAACCTTGTTAGTATTTGGCCATGATTAGGCTACAATAACTTTTGAGAGCAGCTACACTATTGACCAATTAAAAATTGTACAAAGGTAATTGTCATCTAACATTATTGCAGAGAAAGTGCTGCCACTCAACTTCAAAACACTCAGAATAAAAGCAAATCAATTTGTTTTAAATAAGACAGGTCTAAATATACAATCCTGTTTCCCAAAAAGTTGAAAAGCAGAATGTGATGATCTGCAAATAATGTAATCTCTATATTTACAAAAAAATAGGACAAAGATAAAATATCAAATGTTGTAACTGAGAACTATTATTGATTTTACTTTACTGTGTTGCATTACCTCTTTTAACAATACTCTGTAAGCGTTTGAGAACTGAGGAGACCAATCGCTGTAGTTTTGAAAGTGAAATGTTTTCACATTCTTGATTGATATAGGATTTCAGCTGCTCAACAGTTCCGGGTTGCTGTGGTAGTATTTTTTTGTTTCATAATTTGCCAAATGTATTCAATGGGTGACAGGTCTGGACAGCAGGCAAGCCAGTTTAGCACCCGGACTCTTACAACGGAGCCATGCTGTTATAATACGTGCAGAATGTGGTTTGGTGTTGTCTTGCTGAAATATGCAAGGCCTTCTCTGAAAAACACATTGTCTGGATGGCAGTATATATATATGGCTCCAAAACCTGTATGTATTGTTTAGCATTAATGGTGCTTTCACTGATGTGCAATAATGCACCCCCATACCATCACTGATGTTGGCTTTTGAACTTTGATTTGATAACAAGCCGGAGAGTCCCTTTTTAGCCCAGAGTACGCAGCGTCCATGAATCTCAAAAAATATTTCTAATTTTGATTCATCAGACCACAGGACAGATTTCCTCTTTAGCTCAATCCATATTAAATGAGCCAGGCATGTGGCTTTTCTAGATATTGTTTATAAATGGTTTCTTCTTTGCATGGTAGAGTTTTAACTAGCATTTGTGGATGTAGCGACAAACTGTGTTCACAGACAATGGATTTTAGAAGTGTACCTGAGCTCATGCATTGATGTCCAATACAGAATCTGACAGTTTTTAATGCAGTGCCGCCTGAGGGCCCAAAGATCACGGCCATCCAATATTGGTTTTCGGCCATGTCCTTTGCGTACAGATATTTGAATATGAATATTTTAATGAAATTATGTACTGTAGATTATATGCTTCCCGAACGCTTTGCAATTTTACGCTGAGGAATGTTATTCTTTAATTGTGGCACAATTTGCCTTCTCAGTCTTTCACAGAGTGGTGAACCCCTCGCATTCTTTACTTCTGACAGACTCATCCTCTCTGGGATGCTCTTTTTATACCCAGTAATGTTACTGACTTGTTGCCAATTAACCTCATTAGTTGTGAGATGTTCCACCAGGTTCTTTTCTTGTATTACACAATTTTTTCAGTCTTGTTGCCCCTGTCCCAGCTTTTTTGACACGAGTTGCAGGCATCAAATTCAAAGTGGGCGTATATTTTACAAGGAATGATAACATTTCACTTTCAACATTTGGTATGTTGTCTTTATACTATTTCTATTGAATATAGGGTTTAAATGATTTGCACATCTTTGCATTCTGTTTTAATTTCCATTTTACAACCTTTTTAGGAAACTGTGTTGTAAATGTTTTCCAGGTTCAGGATTCTGATGTGACCTTTTGGGTGCATGAGAACTCTAGTCATTGGATGTGATCTGTGATGGATTGTAACATTGGTTGGTGTGTCCCGATTAGTCAGAAGTCAATGTGCTGCTACCAGTTTAGGTTCTCCACTCACATTTTGTGTGGTCCCACACTGAACAAGAACTCACGGTCCTTTGATTCCTAACACGTGACCACCTTCCCTGATAACATTCCAAAACTTTGAGCTAAACAAAAGTTACTAATTGTATAACCACATTGTATGTTTCGCCCTCTAGCATTTACAAGGGGATTAGCAAAAGCAAAAAATGTGTTTGACTCTAGATTTAGAAGCTAACTAGAGAGCAGCTAGCTTGCTTAGCATCCCAGCCAACGGAATACAATGTATGGTTTGGAATTCCCACTTTTTAAACGTATCGGATCAATAGGATAACCTTAATTGAACAAAAAGTACATTTTAGGCCAGTGACAACAGACTGCGATATACACACTGCTGTTCAAATGTTTGGGGTTACATTTTCTTTAATAGACTGATCATCAAGTGTTTTATGGCTCAAACATCAGCACACTCTCAGCTACACTCTCAGAAAGACATCACAACAGCTTTCTGAGACACTGATATTACTGTTATATGTACACAGGCAAAAAAAAATCTTTAATGTTTTGTTTCCAGCATAGATTTTGGTTCCAACAAATTTAAGGACTAACATTTTTGTGGATATTATCTGAGGGCCGCACAAATAGGGAGTGGGGCTGCATGCGGCACGTGAGCCGCCAGTTGCCCATGCCTGCTCTAGATACTCAAATATTTTGAACAGTAGTAGAGATAACAAATGAACTATGTACAGTAACTAGTTTGCTATTTGCATGTGTAGTTTACCTGTTGTCACAGTGCTTCCTGTGGTCACGCCTCCGTCCAGGGAATCCTGACAATGTTGGTCCCTGTCGCCAGCCTATTAGCTGCCACTGTCCATTCTTCCAGCTGTCAGCAATCCATTCCACTATGCACCCTGGTGTCATGGTGCTGGAAGGACACGGGCGCAGAGACGGTGTGGAGGTAGACATCCATTATTTAATAAAGGAACAAAAGAAACAAACATACAAACTCAAAGCAGACACGATGACTGGGTGTTGTAGCCTACGGCTGACAAACCAAAATGAACCACCTCCGTGTGCAAACATTGAACATAAATAGGTTCCCCAATTGGAGGCAATAACGAACACCTGCCTCCAATTGGGGAAACCAAAGCCCATAGAGGTGGCTAGAGCCATCTCCCTTGGCCATGTCCTGACTATGGCCCCAGCCAGCGCAAAGATGGCTAGGGGCATAGCCAGGACATGACACCTGGATTCTCCACAGTTACGCACACCTGATCCTCATCACCACCGACTATAAGTGTCCCTGTGTTTGTCCACAAGTCTTTGTGGAGTATTTGTGTGTGTGTGTGTGTGTGTGTGTGTGTGTGTGTGTGTGTGTGTGTGTGTGTGTGTGTGTGTGTGTGTGTGTGTGTGTGTGTGTGTGTGTGTGTGTGTGTGTGTGTGTGTGTGTGTGTGTGTGTGTGTGTTACATGTATTTCTCCCCTTACAAATGCGATTTAGATTGTACCGGCCTGAAGCCATTTCAGTGTTTTGTATGCTATATGTCGTACGCACAGTCTACTTTAGTAAACAACAGTTCATCGTTCCTTCTGCACATAGTCTCATTCTTACCACACACTGTGACACCTGTTGACCAGAAATATGGCCAACTCAGCTTGATTTTTGGGTCCACATCAGCCTGTGTTCCTCATTTGGAAACAATTCATATTTTTTGCCAAAAAAAACTAAGGGAACAAAATATATTAAAGATCAAAATTGTTGATCACCAACCGATTGGTGGATCAAAACTTCCAACTAGTGTGAATTTCCTCACAACTCAATATGACTCAGCAGTGTGTTTGTGCCTGTATGCACTCCCGACAATGTTTGTGCCTGTATGCACTCCCGACAACATCTGGGCATGCTCCTGATGAGACGGCGGATGTTGTCCTGGGGGATCTCCCAGACCTATAGAAAACCTGGGGAAGAAACTGAAAAAGTGTGTGCAAGCAACAAGTCCTCCTGGTTCCTACTGACTTGTTCTGTCAGGAGGAATAGGACAAAATTCACCCAAGTTATGGTGGTAAGCTTGTGGGAGGCTAAACATTAGCTAAGTTATAAATGTTAAACATTATTTTTTACCCAAGTTAAAAAATTTGGCAATGCTACCAAATACTTATTGAGTGTGTGTAAACGTCTGACCCACTGGGAATGTGAGGAAAAAAATTAAAGCTGAAATCAATCATTCTCTACTATTATTCTGACATTTCACATTAAAACATTTGTTGATCCTAACTGACCTATGGTAATACAGGGAATTTATACTAGAATTAAATGTCTGGAATTGTGAATAACTGAGTTTAAATATATTTGGCTAAGACATTTCTGACTTGTAGTTAAAAATAAATTGCTTTTGTTTGGTGGAAACTAATAGCAGCTTTTACCAAGTGCTTAGTGCTTTAAATAACTTAACTGGCTAACTTGCTTGTCTGTAAAGAGAAGTGCTGTCTGTAAATCTACCCTGCAAGTCTAATTGGATAGAGCAAAGGCTGTATGTCTCTTCACTGGCTTTATATTTCAAGCATTCACATCTCCCTGCATTTTTCAGTCTGACAATTTCGATTGCTGCTGCCTCCTGTTAATCATTTGTCATCGGGGATTGAATGATTTTCTAAATGGTGGGGCCTTATTGAGGCAGTGATTATTAAGGAGGAGCCAACAACTGCAAGAAGGGGTCCAATGGCAGAATGCTCGGGTGAGATGACTTTTAAAAGCTATGATTAAAGTAAATTACCAAATATGACCCACCGTCTGCTACCATTTTATTTTTTGAAAAAAATAATGTATTCTATAGCCAGAAGTATTTCACTATAATGTAGTCCTGAGCATTTGTCCAGTGTAAAGGATAAATGAAGATCCTCTAAAAAAGTGCAATTGAACACAAGAGTTTTGTGTTTAATACTTTTAGAAAGTTGTATAAGGACAGCAAGGATTTCAGGTAGATAGGTGACTTTATTTTACATGCACATGGATGGAATACCTGGTTGCCTGGCAAGTTTCTCGAACCAGCATAGAGTTAGACTCTATATAAAAGAAAGGACACTAAAAGATGCCCAGTCCCTAGGCTTGGTGACAGGAATAAAAGGCTGAATGACCATTATGAACAGTTTCCTCCTGGTATATTGGGTTGGGGAATGACCCAATAAAGATAAAAGATGGCCATAAAAACACTTCTAGCGATATTCAAATTAAACTTAAAGGCCTGGTAAACTTTCCGCTCTAACAAACAGGTAATCAATTTGTGTGATTTTCCTAGGCGGGATCAGAAAACAAATCTATGTATGTAAAAGCAGTGTTGCTCATCAATTACAACATGTTGCTCATTGAATTCTCCTCCCAATGCAAATTGTCTTGTGTGTCAGGCCTTAGATTAAGTTGACATCTATTTTACTAACAGTGGCATTGTAATGTCTGGCTTAGAGCCTATAGTAATGTAATGTTATTTAGTTTCACCAAAAAAAACAAGACTCAGGCAGAAATTGATTGCAAGCATGCAAAAGATGTTACACATTGTGTCCATTCCTGAAAGTTTTATTATATTTCCATCAGGTTTAGCCATTATTTGCCAGTTTGACCTAAGTAGAGCTCTAGATCTCTGTTAAGCTTCCTCGGCAACAATATCCACCGGCCTTCAGAGCCTGATTGTTACTTGTAAGTAGTAGTAACTACTCTTCAAAAATAAGTTCTTTGTATATCAGTTTTCTGATCTAGGGAAAATGGTACTTAATGTTGTGCGATGTTTTCCACTGGTCTGGGAATCACTGACTTTACTGTGTTTACCACATGCAAGTGTTTGTGTGACATCGAACTGTTATTCATATAAATGAGCATTAATTGCAACCCTGTAGCAATGGCTGATCTGTTCACGGAGGCAGAAAAGTGGGTTTATAATTTGTTCAGGTTTACTGGACCTTTGACAGATATAAAACAAGATAAAAAGGGTAATGATTTCTAATGGTCAACGTGGGAAATGTGGGTTTAGGAAAAATGCTAAACCTATGGGTTTAGGATATGCAAAATTAGGCATGGTGTATGGTGTAGAATTTGGGTAATATTTAGGTCTAGACTAGGCATTACTGGTTAGGTTATTTTTAGGCATAAAGGTTAGGTTATAGAGGTTAAGGTTAGATCTCAGGTCCCCACAACAATAGTAAAACAAGTATGAGTGTGTATCTGAGTGAGTAAACACAAAGCAACCTTATAAATACCACAATCCCCTTATTACCTCAAAATAATGTCCCCATGAAATGGTGAACAAACTTTTCATAATGCTTCAATGGATGTGAGCACAGATGATTAGTTTTAACATCAGAGACAATTTTGTTGTTGGCTGATCTGCACACAGTGCAAAACATGTGAAGAGGGAAACTATATATAGTTTCGATGCAAAAAAATGCAGGTGTGTTACATTTAGAAATCATCCTCTACCATTGGTCAGGTCCACCATTAGTGCAGTATAAAAGAAAGTTGGCAATTTCAATTTTCTCATTTGGAGATCTCTGGACAGTGGAGTATATTATGTACGGAGTACATTGTTTAGCAAAATGTATTAATTAATAACATGCAGTATTCTGAACTGACACTGGAGGGGCACTCAAGGGGTCAGTCAGACTGAAGGTGCCAGTGGCTGTCTCAAATCAAATGGCTTTGATAGCAAGTTATTAATGTGCCCAAAAAATGTAGAAATGTTAGAAGAACTGAGATGGAACACTGATTCTATTTGATCCAAAAGATTTTTTCCAACATTCCGTGTCTCAGAATTTTTATAAAAAAACAGTAATTACATGGAGCATTGCTTAGTTTATTTCTGAAAAATCTTACATATTACGAAATGAACGATGATCCACAGATTTTCAAATCTCGTACACTAGTATGAAAAATTAATGATGTGCCACGGATTTTACGGCACTTTGGATCACCTGAAGGAATGGTGGAAGACGAAAAACGAAGGAAATAAGTCTTTCAATCTTTCTGATCTCCGAGTATCTCATTATCACCTTTACTATTCCAAAGAATGAAACGTTAGCTACAATAAATATAAGGACAGTAGGCTGTTATTCTGCTGTCAAGTGATAATGTTATTGTCACATTATGGCACGGCAGCAAGCGGTGAATCCAACATCATGGATACGCGTTTTTTTTTTATTGCCCGCATCTGTTATTCCTGTTCGCGGACCCTATTTAAGTTTCTGCTTCCCTATTGTATCCTGCCGGTCTTTGTTATAGCCCGAGGTCACGTCGGTCTGTTTTGGTTCCGTGTTTTAGTTTGTTTCTGTCCTAATCCCTTTTTCAAGTAGTCTATTCTGTTTCGTTCCTGTCCGTTTTGTTTCAGTTATTAAATGTCCTTCATTCTCTGCACATGTGTCCCGCCTCCATCCGACATCATGACAGTTATGTCAATGTTTGTTAGTAGTACTGTAACTGTCAGGACTCGATTAAGCTGATCAGATTTATTAATAAACCTTTTCTCATGCTGCTTTCATCCTGCAAATAAATCTTTTGGATCACAGGAACAACAATGACTAAAGAGAAGATATTCATAAATCCTAAAGATTAAAATACTCTCTCATTTTTTATCAGCTTTAGTAAACAGAATGATGGTCTATCATGTGTTAGATTAAAATAGTAGTATTAGTACATTTTAAGATGTAACTGGATAAATATCATTACGCTTAGAATTAACTTTTATTACTACGTGCTAATGATTTCTTTCTATCTCAATTGAACCTTGATTTTGACTCTGGACAATGAGTTGCACATGTGTGTTTTTTGTGTAATAATTAATGCTCGCTGGCCTGCAGTCAGAAGTTTTTTTAAATCTAATAATACACAATGTTCTGACATGATTCATCTTTGTCTCATTCTTTTACATCACAGAAAACTGGCATTCTAACAGGGGTGTGTAGAGTTTTTATATCCACTGTATGTTATGATGCAGTATGTGCTTAATGACTTGATTACATTAACATTCAGAGGTGAATTTTCGGTTGTGATAACATTCACTTGATGAAAATCACTTTTGAGCTAGCTTGAAATGTTCATGAGCAACGCCTCCTCTGCATTTTGATTGGGTGTTCACCTGAACCCATTTATTTCTGCCCACAGAACACATTTGAGAACGAGTTTTCTGGAAATAAGGTATGGTTATGTGTTCTGTTGGATGGAATTACTGTACCATTCAAGAAATATACATCTTAGCCATCAATATTTAAAAAAAAATTAAATTTAAAGTATGCTCAACAAAAACCTTTCTTCATGTTCTAATGTTGATAAAATCCCAAATTAGCATATACATTGCAGTTTTCTATTACAGTACACATTGGTGTCTTGATGTTAACTTTATTAGAATTATATTAGACTTCTACTATGAAAAGTATAGTTAATGCATTTTAAGTGCTCTGAATGAAACGTAATGTTTTCTTCATAAAAAGAAACCCCTTATTTACTGAAAATAGGACAAATCCAAGGATCTATATTTGGAGAAGCTGCTGTGAAACTAAAGGAAAATAAATAGGAATTTCTCAGGCTTTAGGCTATTTAAAATCTAATTCAGTCATGCACAGTCACCAGTATTAGGAAACATATTACCCTGTAAAAACATTGCTCTAGTATAGGCCACTTATCATAAAGAAGTGTTTTGGTTTATTGTCCCAGTTTTATTATAAAGTGCTAATAGGTGAATAAAACAGATAAAAGCTGATGTGTAAGTGCTACGGCAGAGTGAGTCAGATCTCTGACAGTGTTTGGTCAATGATGCTATTAACATAGTGACCTGGGATCCAATCAAGTAAACTGAACTGGCTCTGATGTTCCTGGGACCATTCTGAAACCATATGTTACTTTGTGACATGGGTCATTATTCTGCTTTAAGTATCTGTGTGATGAAGAGTAAATTGTAGTCACGAAAGAGATACACCTGATCAGCCATAATGTTCAGACATGCTGTGGCATTTAAATGATGATCAGTTGGTATCTTAGAGACAACGTGTGCCAGGAAAATATTCCCCACACCATTACAACACCACCAACCAACCTGTATTGGTGACACCAGGAAGGAAGGTTCCATGCTGCTAACACCAAACCTTGGAACCTATAAAAATTTACATTGTTTACAATTTACAGAGTTAGTGTTTCCACCTTGTTCAACAATAATTACCTTCAGATGTCCTCTCACCAACATGTAAAATAATACAGTTACATCTGGATATTTTTGGACACTGACCCAATTTTCATCATTTTGGCTCTGTACGCCACCACAATGGATTTGAAATTTTACAACCGAGATGCCATTGAAGTGCAGACTTTCAGCTTCAATTCTAGGGGTGGAACAAAATATCGTATGAAACTTTTAGGAATTTCAATCATTTTCATACACGGTCCTCTTATTTCAGGGGCTCAAAGGTAATTGGCCAAATAAACACATAAAACATCTCGAATAGGTTGTTATCATAAATAAAATGTTAATTTTTGAAACTGTCGAATTCTTGCAGGCAATGACTGCTTGAAATCTGGACCACACGGACCTAACAAAACGCTGGGTTTCCTCTTTTGTGATGCTTTACCAGGTCTTTACAGCAGCTATCTACAGTTGTTGTTTGTTCATAGGTCTTTCTCCCTTAAGTTGTCTTCTGCAAATGAAATGCATGCTCAATCGGGTTGAGATCAGGTGATTGACTTGGCCATTGCGGAATATTCCACTTTTTTTCTTGAAAAAAATCCTTGGTTGCTTTTGCAGTATGTTTAGGGTCATTGTCCATCTGTAAAGTGAAGCGCTGTCCAATCAACGTTGCTGAATTTGGCTGAAGCTGAGCAAACAATATATCCGTATATACTTCCGAATTCATCTGGCTGCTTCTGTCACATCATCAATAAACACTGGAAGCTATGCAGGCCCCATGCCATCACACTGCCTTCACCGTGTTTCTTCGAATCATGGGCTGTTCCAAGCCTTCTCCATACATTTTTCTTCCCATGATTTTAGTAGAGGTTGATCTTAGTTTCATCTGTCCAAAGAATGCTGTTCCAGAACTGGTCGGGCTATTTTTGCAAAATCTAATCTGGCCTTTCTATTCTTGAGGCTTATGAATGCTTTGAACCTTGTGGTGAATCCTCTGTATTTGCTCTTCTGAAGTATTCTCTTCACATGGCTGGATGTTGTGAAGGGGGTTTTATAAACCATGAAAAGGATACTATGATTATCCATCACTGTTGTCTTCCATGTACGTCCAGGACTTTTTGTGTTTCAGAGCTCACAAGTGCTTAATCTACCAAAGTGTTGGTACACAATTTGGCAACTCCCAATGTTCCTGCTATCTTTCAGATTTATTTTGCAGCCTAAGAATGGCCTGCTTCACTTATGTTGAGAGCTTCTTTGACTGCATGTTGTAGGATAACAGCAACAGCTTCCAAATGCAAATGCTACATCTTGAATCAACTCCAGACCATTTAACTGATGAAGAAATAATGAAAGAATCGCCCACACCTGTCCATGAAACAGCTTCTGAGTCAATTGTCCAATTACTTTTTTCCCTTGAAAAAGAGGGGACTACATATTAATGAGCTATATGTCCTAAACCCTTCCTCCAATTCAGATGTGAATACCTTCAAATTAAAGCTGAGTGACTGTACTATTCATTATTTAACTGTAACTTGAACATATTTCACAGTGCCACGCTGTAATGGACAGTAATCAATTTCAGAGTTTGTGTCACCACTGTGTTGAACAGCAATCAGCTTCAGAGGTTGCAACACATCACTGTGTTGAACTGTAAAATCACCTTCAGAGATCGTGTTACTACCGTTTTGAACTGCAATCACCTTAAGAATGTCACCACTATGTAGCTGCTGTGCACAAGATCAGAATGGACTCCGTACAGATTGCCTTCTGCCGATTGAGTCTTTTGCTTCAGTTATTGGCTGTTCTACAGGGATACACAGAAAAGTAGCAAAAATAGATTACCCAAGAAAATAACCCTCTATCAGTACAGGACAAGGCGAGCATTCAATCTAAACAGCTCGACACTGGTCTAATCTGAGGCATAATTCAAGAGCTGTGCTGTACTTTGTCTTTTTATCTTTGCAGGCAGTGGTAGATGATGTTCACACGAATATGTTACACCTGCTGACAAAGAAAGCAGCATTATGGTTATTTGAACACACTCCCCGATAATGTGGAGATAACTAAGTGCAAGTGTCACTCTTGTTTTGTCCTAACTCCCACAAGGATGTAAGCAAGGTGAATTATCCAATGGAAAAACAGCCTTGTCAGGTTTTGGTGGCATGGCAACTAATTTGGCCGCGTTAGAGTGTGGCTCCTGAACGCACAAAAAAAGTCCTAAATCTTTTTTGTTCTCGGTCCTCATGTGCTCAATATTGGTTTTGAATTCATAGCACACCTTTTGGGCAGCGATGTCAAGTGATATCCAGTTCCCTCAACCCTTAAACATGATTGGCCACAAACACCTGGATGTGCACGTTGGTAACAAAAAACACTTCCCAAAGTCACTTGTCAGCATGTCAAATTCCTCTCGAAGAAAGTAGTCACACTCTTCTATCAATAACCACTGTTAGTTAGTGGGACCAATTTTGCTCAAGTAAGTTCAAAATGCAACTTTCAAGACTCCAGGAGAAACGTTTTATGGAACGATGAGTCAAAAGTGGACCTGTCATTTCTGGAGGAAATGTGTCCTCATACACACTTCATACTGAAGTATTACCAAATGCGGGAAATTATTCTCTAAAGGTTTAAGTGGAAAACGCTTGATCATGGCCTGCTGTCTTCCATTTTCTGATCTTTACTTATAGATGACCATTTCTGAAATTGTTTTCACAGCAATTTTGCATCTCCAACTGTTTTTAGGTATTTGCTTCCCTTTCCCAACTATATCTGTATCTGGAGTTAAGCCCCAGTTTTTGTGTATATGAGGGACAAAGAAAAAGAGTAATCAAGGTAGAGGAAATATGACAACATCTCTCAATTTACTACAGTACCGTAATTTCATGTTTTAGTAAACTAAATTGGCCAATTGTTTTTGCCTGGTAATTAGTTATAGCCAAATACTAACAACAGTATGAGATTATTCTAGACAGCTAACATTGTCGTTGTGGGGAAGCTGATGTTATTAGAAGCTGGTAGTAGTAGCAAAAATTGCAAACAATATCTGCTGGATTGCTGTACGGTTAGTAACTGTAGCCATGTAAGCTCTGTCAATATAGCTAGCCACATTAACACAAATAGGGCAGTTAAAACCACTTAATTGTTTATATTGTAAATGTTATGACATTATTATAGTGTAGACTTATAACAGGCTATTGAAAAAATACACCAGAGGATCCTTCAGATTTGTGATGATTGCGCTTTTAAGCGCCACTTTCCTGGAGAAAATCCGGCAATTTGCCACCTCAATTATTCTACTGGGTTTGAGTTTAGGTCGGTCCCCTCTATATGTACACCAGAAATGGAGCAATTTTAATGTAGCATTTTGGAGAAATACCTATTATGTGGATGCTATTACACTTAAAGATACATTACAGGCTCAATGCCCATAATTAGTTAACAATTAATATTGATTTCTGTTACAGTAGGTCCCTTCTATGCGTACACGACATATGAAGCAATTTAACTGTAACATTTTAGCGAAATTTACATTGAAAGCTATAAGCTGTCTCTATGGAGATGTGAATGCTGTGACATTTAAAGCTCCAGTAAAAGGGGTTAATTAATGATTCAAAATTAGTTAATGATTCAAATTGATTTGCGTTAAGGTAGGTCTCTATGTGTACACCACCTGTAGAGCAATTTTACTGTAGTATTTAGGAGAAATTTACATTTAAAGATGTGTTGAATTTCTATTGACATAGGAAATGTCTCGTGTCTCAAGGGCACCATGTCTCCACAGTGATGCCCTTTACATTTAAATGCATGTCTCCAAACTTCTACAGTGAAAGTGCTCTATATGTGGTGTACCTATAACAGAGACCTTCCTTAACCCGAAAAAAGTGGATTCACACAGTGCAATCACATTCATAGATAGACACATTATACCTTTCAAGGTGAATTTCTCAAAAATGCTACAGTGAAATTGCTCAATGTATGTTGTATGTATAAAGGAGACCTTCTTTAACAGAAATCAAGTAGACTCTAACTAATGATGGGATTTGAGCATATCATGTAGCTTTAAATGTACAAGTTGCCATAGAGTTGCATTAAATGTGAATTTATCACAAACTGCTACAGTAAAATTGATCTAGAGTGGCTATAAAAAGTCTACACACCCCTGTTAAAATGCCAAGTGTTTGTGATGTAAAAAAAAAAAAAAGAAGAAATTTCTGAGAGGGAAGATTTTATCAATCACTTACGTGGTGTCACAACATCCGCATGCTCAGTGAATCTCTACAGCTGCTTGAGTTCAAGCTGAATTTTTGAACAAATCAGAAGGATAACACTACACACCACTAGTAATGAAAAGGGATTTAATGGAAAACACAATAGCGTACAGAGCCTGTGACGTCCTGACCTTGTCCAGCTAATGAATGCAAGAGGGTGACAACAGCCTGACTAAGAGACAGTGCAAAGAGCCTTTGTTAGATAGTGGAAATGCAACGGTTAATGTAGAGAAGATGGTTTGGAGAGATCAGTGTTTCAGAAAGGAAACAGAGGCTACTGGTTGGCAGATTTTGACGTCAGATTGGTCAAGTGTCGGTTTCTTAAGAAAATGGGTGACTAGCAATTTGTTGGTCTTATACAAAACGAAGTGGCTAGTAATTTTGATGTCAGATGGGAAATATGGTCTGTGATGAAATAATGAGGAAAAAGTGTGGAATGGTCTCTAGAGAGGGACTGAAAAGGAAGAGTGGTTGAATTGGGTTTTCACTGTTGCAGGACTTTGCTAACAACTAAGACATGGGAACAACTGGTGTAATTAAAACTTGAAGCCATAGTGTAATTCTGTTGCTGGAGTTTCAGCAGTGTTTAGATGAATTTCGGTTACATTCGTTTTGTATATCACCAGCTGTTTTATGAAGTGCCAGCTGTGTGAGACGTTAATGTTATTCATGACCATGGGTGGTGGCCACACATTCAGCTCTGTGACAACTGACATTTTATTTTCTGACAGAACGTTCATGTTGGCAGGACAGATGTGAAAGCAACACACTAAACCACCAGAACGAGGGTGATAGGCAATTTTATGGGGCCACTCACTTCAAACCCAATGTTCTTAGTTTATTTCAGGTATTTGGATATGTACATTTTGAACGTACTCACATGCTCCATTTGCTTTCATTGATTCTTTTTCTAAAAACGTTTTCTTTTCGCATTTTTAGGAAATGACTGTAAAAAAACAGAGTTCGAGGGGGGTTAAGTATGGGTGCTAGGGGAGTGGGAGTTAGGAACAGTAGAGATTGTCGAACTCAGGCTTTGTAATGTTTCCTGGCTTGAGATTTTCATGACTCATCAGAACCATAGTGAAATACCAGAGCAGGGGATTTCCAAGGATCAAATGAAGACAAGCCTATTCTTCTCTGCCTCTAAAACTCTCCAGAAAATGACAAATTAATTCTGATCGCTATTAGGATGCAAGTGAATAAAAAGGCCTCAGAGAACCAAAAACATTGTGTGGATGAGTTTAAATTGTATATTTCCACTGTTTAAGTCCAATCAATCAGCTTCCATTATCTGCGCTCCAGAGAAGTTTGTCGTAACATGGAGGTCAAGGTTGTCCCATTCTCTGTGAACAAAGGTAGAGAAAGGTAAAGCCGTCAAAGTGCATTAAAAAACCTATTCCCTCTCAGCCCAACAGTCCCCTCGGGCTAATAGCCCAAGATTAATGGAATGTGACTAATCCAGTCTTTGAAATCAACGAATGCTCCACACTCTAATGTGTTTTCAGGTAAACCATTTGTTTTGGTACATGGTGAACACCAAGCCTCTAGCAAGGTCTCTGTGACCGTAAACATTTGTGGGCCTCTTTCCTATTCAGACCTAATATAGTTCTCATATTGTTAAGGGTATTCAACTATTTTCAACAACATTTGGAAGTATTTCAATATTTTTTTTTTGAAAAGCCAAGCAGTTGAAAAATTTAATGCGTTTGGATTTTTCAAAAATGGGTTTGGATTTTTAATGCATTTACTGGAACCCAAGCATTTGAGAATAGATGGCTATTTCGTTATATATTTTTATGATAAACTATTTGAGGTATGAAAGTTAAACATTCTCAAATTCTCAAGTATTTAAAAAAAGAAATATTTAAATGTAGATATCAATGTTGTCATTAGGTACCTAGCAACGATTAGTCCCACCCTCCAATAATACATCCAATGTTAATGTTAATGTTAAGAATGCAAATGTCCAACCTATGTAGCTAATTTGCTTGCTTGATATTAGTTAATTGACCTAAACTAACTGTACTCTATGGAAGTGAGTACTTTTGAGCCATGGTCTTTTTGAACCAAAGTAGATGATATAAACAGTATCATTTTGGTTAATGGAATTTTGTAAAATAAGAAAATTAGGCAGGTCTGGAATGATTCCTGTATAGTGACATCTCCACTGTCCCTACCCAGAAAACGTCTCATCTGTTTTCACAGTCAAAATGTTCACGTCAATTACACTCTTGAACAGACCAGAAGTCACTGTGTTATTATTTGGTGTCAGTTGCTAAGAAACTTTTTAGGTCATCCTGTTTTTGAGGCTAACTATTGTTTCTGCATCTTTCAGTCCAGCATCTGTAGTTTGGCTGGTGAAATCTTCTGTTGATTGTAGTGTCTGACACGCCCACACCTACTTCCTGGAGAGGTCATCTACTTCAGAGGTCTTCCTTTTATAGCTGACAGTGTTCACTTTAAAACCATAGTCTGAAAAATTTGTTGCTGTCCAAATCATTTTGGGTTCACTTCACTTCAAACATGGTTTGGTCCAATCCCGGGCCACTGACAAAAATTATATTGCCAGCAACATGTCTTTCTAGAATATATTTTTTATGGGCTTGGTGTTTTTGGTAAAATATAGCACTCTGGAGGAGATGATGAGCAATAGAAAAACACTCTTTGTCCCATGGTGAAGAAGAGCATGTTAATTTACCAAGGGTGCCTTGGTTATAACTGGACTGTAAGGAACATGGGAGTAGAGAGCTAGAAAACTGGCCTGTTCTCTATGAATTATGTTGTTATCTATAACCTATAATCTACTTTTGATCACACCCTAAGTCTTAACATCAGCAATGCCCAACTAAAAGGTTGGAATGACCTATTGTAGGCCTTTTAGATAAGAGCATAGTCTATCAAGCTGTGAAAAAAATTGTCACTTAAAAAGGCCCAGGCAAACGCATACCTAGTTCCCTTGAATATTATTACTCCTATTCCACTTTTCTATACTGCTGCAAGGTAATCCTTTAACGAATTAAACTTTGAGGTTTTGGGGAAAGTTCAAAGTTCATCCTGCATGTAGGTTGATGTAGTACTAAATGTTCAATTTTCAGTTATGATCAAATGAATGGACCAAGCATGAATGGGATAACAGGGTAAAGTAATCTCACTAATGGTTAGAACAAATCCCCAAGTTTGTTTTCTGTTGCACTATCAGGTTTAATGCAAAATATGTTATTTTTCATTTTAAGGACCCTGACCAAAATGTACACTGGGTAATATGTTTATCCAAAAGCCAACTTCAACAAAATGTCACATTCAAACAAAAGTGGACTTCAATCATTGCCTTATGACATTTCAAAGAATGAGGCCGAACACTTAAAAGGCTCTACTAAAAAAACAGATGAAATCCACAGTCAGGCATGCAGGATCTGGAGTGAAATGGTAGACTCTAATATCTGTGTTGTTTCTATCTGACTGATCTTTTTCATTGCAAGTTGCCTGGAAAACAAAATGGCTGCTCCTTTTTCTCAGTACGCATAAGTTGAGTCAGCTCTGGCAGCAACTTAGTCGGAAATACACACAGAGGTATTGATTAGAGCCCACAGCTCTGTGTCTAAGCTGGCTGAAGGAATGATTAATTGAATAACGAGCGAAAGTTACTAAATACGCACAGTGTACAACTAGCAGGTTGGACAGCTACTTGAAACAAGAAACCAGGCAAGCCCAGTTCAGCCGGCCCGCAAAAAGATGTGTTAATCGTGGCTGCCCTCCCGAGAATCAAACCCAGGTCACCCACGTGAAAGGCTGTGTCGTTAACCACTACACCACAGAGCTGACCATGTATCAAGTATCAGGATAGCCTCTTGACATTATATAATTTTGTCAAACATTAACAACACGTCAAGTTTGTATATTTAGTTAGACACCATTAACCATTGTGTAACGTTTCTTATTAAGTTAACTTCCACAAATAGTATCTATGAACTTTATATAGTATCTATGAACTGTATGAATTTTGCCAGTGGCTGTTTTAACAGCTCATTAACAATTCATGAATGATATTCATACAATAACTACTGTATCAATTTAGGTGACGATAACAGAATTTTCCGTCAAGTGACAAGACAAGAGAATTGTGTACCCAGCGAAGTTTCCGTCAATCCTGAAGAAATGCTAAGACATAATTTGAAAATCCACTAGAAATAGTTGTAATATAACAGTAAGCAGTTTTATTTTAGGCTTCCCATAACAAAGGTGCTGAGGGTTATAGCCAGTGAAGTTTTTGTCTCTCCTGAACAAATCCTCTTTTGCCACTGGCTGTTTTAACAGCTAATTAGCCATTCGTGAATGACATTGATATAGTATCTATCAATACAGGTGACGATAACTCACTTTTTTGTCAAGTGAATAGACAAGAGAATTGAAGTGTCGATTCTCTTGTGTGAAGTGTCTGTCTATCTTGAACAAACAGTAATATCCATCAGAACTGTTTTATTTTAGGCTCCTATTACATAGCTACATATGGCTGTAGCCAGTGAAGTTCAGGAGCACGCGTCTCTAACCACTATGCTATTTAACAAGAGTCGGTCGGTCTGTGTACTAGGCCGGCTCTGTTTATGTGGTCCAGCAAAAAGCAAGTTCACGAGTGTAGGCAACCTTGTATGTTGGTTCAGCAATATGTCTAAATATTGAACAAACACACAGTACTATTGCAACTGTTTATTGAATAAACAAACCGTAATCCACATAATACTCTTTTAAAAAAAATCCAATCAGTTGATAAACAACCGTTTACATCTTTTGAATGGGGACGACTATTCTAGTTCATATGATTTGGAATTAAAATAATCAATTTATTCGCAGATATTCTCAGCTCCGGTTGGGGGATAGAAGACGTGCAGGCAAATAGGTACACAAAAAACAGATGACATGCAATGTATTTTAAAAGTTAATTTCTGCCAGGCATATATATTACTGCCAAAATAAGGGAAAATACCATTGCAAGTCGAGCTGTGTGTTCACTTAACCATACATTCTATGTCGTGCAAACGTACAATTCAACTTCAGAAAGTATGTGGATTCAGCTACAGTATTTGCCAACATATTAAGTAGAAGCACGATCCTATTGCCTGTGGTTATCTTACCATTGCATGTAAAATCAAGATATATAAATCACTTTTCATTGCTTTGAAACGTGACTCTGGGTGGCACTGTTACTTTGCATATTAATGAAGTGAAGTTTTGTAAGTCTGTGGTTGTACACCTGTCGTCATATAGTTACTGTAAGTTTTGCATTAGTAATCTGTCTAGCCCAGTTCTGCTGACATGAAAAGACCGAGACTTGGAAACACACACACGTCATTTCCATACGATCTCGAGCATTGTTTGCCAGCCCCTCCTTTCAAAACACAAGAAGCCAAACGTCACGTGTTATGAAATCTCCAACGCGCACGAAACGCTGATCCCTTCGCGATCCACCAGTTTGCATCCTAGACTCCAGTGTCTCTGTGTGAGACGTGGCCAGCGTAACCGCTTACCCCGACACCTAAAATGGATTAAGGCACTCAGGGAAATGTTTTGGGTCTGCGGTGAGCCGGCCATATCAGTAATGGTCTGCCTGTCCTCCGGAGACAGACGCGACTCAGGTTCTGTCCTGCCGTGGCTGGGCGGCTGAGCCCAAGGACTTACTCGGGACGGTACGTCAGTCTGTCCGCCTCGATCAGGTCACTGCACACTGCTTTTTACTGTTCACATAGTTGTCCCCTGTGAACTTGCCTCCCAGGTATGGGTCTGAGATGGATTACACGTGATCTGTACTAATTGTCTACACACATGTTGGCTGACAGAGTATAAGGCGAGCACCAGCCACATGTGGTCCCTGTGGACTCTCGATAGGGACCACCGGGAGTCATCAGCCCAGCAGGTCCTGAGGCGTGGTCCAAGGTCACAGGTCCTCCTGGGATCCGACAGGACTCCAGAGGAATTAACAGATCCTTTCTTAGATCCAAAGGGATACTTCAGCATGTAATTCAGACTGACCCAAATGAACTATTATATTATTACTGTGGGTTGACTGTGGCACTACCCAAAGATAAACCAGGACAGGTCCGCCTAAGTAGGAAATGGCTCCACCCAGTTTGCCGGACACAGAACGAGACCACCAAGGGGACACCAGCAACCCGCAAAGCTGGAACAGAAATATCTCTTCGGTGACTCAACCCACTCGCGTCAATGTCAGCGAATAGCCTGATATGATGTACCCTCTTAAGGGAGGGCATTGGGCAACCCGAGTAAGCCAGTGACTCATCCCCCGTTATAGCGTTGGATGGCTTAATTGGTGAAACCTGAAATATGAGCGTTTCAGATAAATAGTTTCAAGCAGATGTCTGTGTTTCAAATGCATTTACGAAGGTCAATGTTTGTCCTTTCAAGACGTTTTGAAAGTGCATTAAGAAAGATGTGTATTTGGCTGATCTCTTTTCTTTTTCTTGAATGGGTGACTCTGTGGGGGAGCAGGTTTTTTTTGTACCCATAAGGATTCCTGTAGCAAGAGCCTTGTTTGAATACTTTGTGATGTAATGTGATTGGTGGATTGGAATAATGCGTGTTTGTGTGAATGCTTGGGTCTCATGGCGTCTGAACACTTTCTGACGTTGCCTCTCGCTGCGTGTGAAGGTACTCTTCTGAGGGAAAGAGGGTGTTTCATCAGGAATAAAGGTAAGTTACAGTCATGGTACCAGCCTTTGGGCATCTCAATCTCACTCTTATTGAGTACACTGAGTATTCTCCTCGATGGAACTCACTGCTGATTAAGCCACACTTTAGCGTCTAGAGCCATTGTGGCTGAACTGTAGCGTTGAGACTCACTTCTGTGCTGTGGCCACTTCAGTAACATGACACTGTCTCTGCAGTTGGTTATCATTGTACTTCCGTGGCATTAAAATGCTTAGCCAGCTCCAGTTCTCCAATATTACCGTAGAAGCCTACCTTCCATTTTCGGGCACATTTGATCACACACAACTGAACAAATGTTCACAAATGTTTGTGTTCTTAGATTCACCGTTATTTATTGTTTGCAAAAATGTTAGTTCAAAAACTCCTGTTCATGTTAGAAAACAAGCCCTGACTCCATGTTGCATAATTCACCAAGCTTCCACACGGTGAATACATTCTAGACATGGCACATTTAAATGAAGTAGAATATACATTAAGATGTCATTTATTCTACCACCGAGACATGTGTTTTGTTATCATATATGGATACAAATACCATGTAGCATAACACTGAAAATAATAATAACAGTTGTTTAATTATTTTGTTTATTTTTTCTAATGAAATTATTGAGCAGAATATATTACATCCGAAAATAACATTAATATGTCATGACAAAGTTCAGCTAATATTTGCAATGATATGTGTATATTTAGCATTAATAGCTGGTCTCATGCATAAATATTTTTTTAATTAGAATACATTTTTTTACCTTCAAATTCTCTTTCTTCTGGCATGTTGCCAATTCAATTCAGATAAAGCATTTGGGAATTTAGCCTTGTCTCCCAGGATGAGCTACTTCCCATGTGACTGTTGAATGTGCATGGGCAGTGTTGTGAGTTCATCCAGTCCCCTGAGGTCGGGGGAAGTGAATGAACTGCACTAATGTATTTGCAGAGCTAATGTATTTGCAGAGCAGAGTTAGCCACAGTCCTGGTCCGGTCATGTTTTGCCCTACTCAGTCATTTATGCTGAGTGGACTCTAGCCTTTGATTGACCCCTGCTTGTCTTGTAATTATAAAATGCATTTGACAGTGTTTGTATACATTTCACAATGTGGTAAGATCTATGAAATGCCTCCTGCAGATTCCCATTGATTACAATCGAACATAGACAGGAACACACCCACACACGTTAGTTTTTCTGTCTACTGTTTTCCCTATCCCCCAACCTTAACCTAATCTTAAACTCAATAACCTAAATGTATGCCTAAACTCAACCAATAACTAATATCTAGCCCTTAACTTATTGTAAAACTAACCCCAATGGTACATTGTACCCTAAACCAAACCCTAACCTGGAAATACCCATTGGGACCAGCTAAAAATCCTTGTGGAGAAGTTTTTATTTTTTTACTTTTTGTGGGGGACCAAGATCACACTCACACTCACACAAGCACACTAACAAACCCAGCACTGACTCCAGCCCTCACTCTCAGCCCTACATAAGTACAGTTGTCTAGATTAGAGCACTCCTTCAGCTGTTGTTCAATAGGGCCAAACATCGTCATGAGACAACTCAGCAGCGAGCGTTGGCCCTCAGAAACTGTTATGTAATCATGCAAGGCTCAGGGCATAGTGGGTTAGCGGAGCATAGTGTGATGAGCATGTATTATGTTTATGTGCGTGTTCAGGGGTAAACACAACCCCGTATTAGAATACCACTGTGTGGCCTTGCCTAGACGTTGACTGTTAATTACGTTTTTGTATTTTCATCATGTAACTCTGAACACATTGATTCCACTACTCAATTGAAATTGTTTCCCTTCCTTTTTCTACTTCTATTGAATCCGACGTGAAACGTGCTGTTGCTAAAAGCATTGCTTCCTCCCGGACAGTTTGTAATCGATGAGAATCTACAGGAGGCATTTTAGATCTTAGACCTTACCACATTGTGAAATTAAAACAGACACTGACAAATGCTTTTCATCATTACAAGACAGGGGTCAATCAAAGGCTAGAGTCCACTAAGCATAAATGTCAGAGTAGGACAAAACATGATCGGTCCAGGACCGCTTTAGTCCAGCAATCCAGCGACATTGATTGATACATTGTCTCAGTGGCTGTCTCTCGGCTGTGGTGGTTCAGGCCGTTCACGTCCTTTGGTCACGTCCTCTGAATCCCCTCTGTCCATTGTCAATGCGTCCTTTCCTGTCTCTGGCCCTGTGCATGTTGGCTGCGTGGCAACCTCGCACCTGCCAGCAGATGAGCACACCTCAAGCCGTGCTTCGTTGCAGAGAGGAATACTTGTATGTGGATGTTCTGATTGGCACAGAAATGCAGAGGGTGGTATGAAAGTCAATATATACCCACTTTATTTTCCCATGAGCACCAAGGGTCTTATTTAAGTCCAGTCATTTGGACCTTTGGAAACAATGCTGACCAACCGGTCTACAAACAGGTCATCTGAGAATGTTGAATAGGGCAGAAGATAATTTGAGGACATAAAGTAGCTTACTGAAATACAACAGTAACTTCTGGGAGCACACTGGCATTTATTGGGTCATCATTAATTCATTCTAGAGCTTGTTATGGAAATTTCATCAATAGACACTCTGAAAGGAGTAAGACAGAGACAAAATTATCTTGGCACAATTAGCAGTTTATTTGCCACAATAAGCTCCAGGTAAACCAGGTCTAGTTCTATTCCCTCTTCCACAATGTTGGTGTAAATACATATATTTTTTTACTTCTCTGTGGTAGATGTCTGGATGCTGAGACTTTCTGGTCTCTGGTCAGATACATACTGTATGTATATCATGGATGTTGGATAGTGTTGGGAGTACACAATTCCAGAGGCATCAGATGTTGGTTTTCTAAGCAGCATGTTAGTGGACCATATTACAAGCTCTGCATGTGTGTCAGTTTGTGTGTGTGATTGTGTCTGTGTCAATTTGTGTGTCAGTGCGTATGAGTGGACATAATATTCATCTTGATGTTTCCTGGGTGGTGACGTGTCCTCCCCCTAGCCAATACATCCCATAATGGTGGTGTGATGGTAGGAAACACCCGACTGTGTGGTGTTTGAAAAATGCTCGATGAGTGATTACATCATCTCCCTCAGCTACCCCCTGAAGAACAAGCCCTCCACTGGATGGCTTAAACGAGACTCTGCAGGAGGGCCTTTTCAACAGCCTGTTTAGCAAGGATAATTTACCTCCAGTACTATTATTGTACTTGACAAGGGGCCGATTTGTAAAGGGCCTCGGGTCAATTATTTCTGCACTAACATTTTGGTTTGAATACATGTTATTAGAAGCAATGGATGCTTACATTTTTTTATGCATAAGAAAGTAACCGGTAACCATTGGTCTCACATCCTGTTTAGTGATATGTTATGGTTGGTATAAAATGATGTAGGCCAATATTTCCCTGTAGCTAGGTTAAGTAGTGTTAAGTGTTGGCTGAAGTCTTTGTGACCATACAATGACCCATAGCAGATTTGATAAAATATTTGAAAAAAGGTTTTTCTGTGGGACTAAATGCTTGTATGGCCATCAGTTGGGTGTCATTTCCAAGTCAGTGGAAACTTGTGATAACCTCATCTTTGCAAAATAGCGCTAGCGGGTTATAACTCATTTACCACAGGCTATGATTGCTTCCTTATCTCTTCCAATATTACTCCTTAACCCACTTTGACCATAACCCCCACCTCCTCCCTATCCAACCATCAGAAAAGGGCTTTTACTGTTATTTTAAATTACTTCCTTAAACAGGAAAGTACTACTGTACCAGTGTGATTACTATCATCAGCTGGTGTTTGACGTTAGTCCAGCGAAAGTTATTATATCATCAGGCAGGGTTTGACGTGAGTACAGACAGAATAATTACCATCATCAGCCAGTGTTTGACTTTGCTAGTCAGTCAGTCCTTGTCATTACGCTTTTGTGGGGTCAACCACCCCCCCCCATCCCCCACCCCGACTCTTATTAAGTTTCCCACGGTTATTTTTGTTTTTTAGGAATCTGTGCTGTTATCAATAACCCCCATTATCAGGGGTGAAAATCTGATATCAAGTTTGGAGGGGACAATTACATAAACGTTTTCTCAAGCAATTTTTGAGGGGGACACCAAAAAGTGCTGTAATATTGTTTTAGTTTGCACCATTTGTTTGCTTGCTACTGTAGCTCTGCAAATTCAGCTATTGTGTGTGAACCCTACAGTACCAACCATTAAACAAATGTACTGAATTAGCCCACGTTAGCTTCATGCATTGAGTGCATTTCAGACTGTAAACACGAACACTGTCAACTTGCCAGCTAAGGAACACTACATACATCGCACAGCAAGATTCTCTCATCGACTCAAATTAAAACAGCTGCAAAAGCTGATTGATGTTACTGTAGCTTGCTAGCGAACATCAGCTAACCGCTAGCTAACATAAAGAGTTACCTGCAATTCAATGCAGAGAAAATGAAGGCTGGGGACGTTTAGAAATGTTTTTATTGTATTAAGTAGTAGTATAAATCAAAAAAGGTCTAACATCCTTTGTTTGAACTACTTCCTGAAAGTCAACCAGTAACAACAGACTCTACACATACACTGTACCCGCACGATGTGCCGCTGCTGAAGGCTGGGGTAGTGGATCAAACCACTGTGAGGCAAAAAGGGGGGGGAGGGTCGCAAATTATTTAAACATAAACGTGCTATTAAGTGTCTATATTCAGCAATTTCACTGAGTCGTATTACTATTATTGAAATTACGTAGTTATGTTTACATGTGTATATTGGGGTATATATGTGTATAATCATAGTTTTCCCCAATTGGTGGAGTCATGTCTCCCCTGTGCCCCTGAGGGATTTCTGCCTATGCACCTTACAAATTCCTGTTCTCAGAGGAGCTGTTGGGGCACATTCTGTATAGGTCTGCTACTTCATTGGAAGTTAACTGAGTAGTAATTTTAGCGGTGAACAACAAACAACACATATGGTAATATTAAGGATTTTTTCCTGGTTCCTGCCTCCTGTTGTGGCATACGCTGTTTCCCTCAACAGGCTTGAGGTAGAGCTCTGGTAATGCCATGAATAATAAAGAACTGCTACATTACAATACTCTTGCTGTCCTCTTATTTATTACTATTTAAGTTGTCATCTTGTCCCAATAGCTATTTGTTAGTGTAAATAGACCCAACGATGACTTTGGCATAAGCCTGAGGTACCGTGAGCTCCAGACCCAAGAGTGTAGCGTCAAAATATTTCATACAAAGTATATGCTTATAAAATGTATCCGAATACTTGTGAATTACCAACTCCTGTTGAAAACATTCCGTCACCTTTCGTCAACCAGCTTAAAAAAGGGGCGAACATTTTTTCAAGCTTGTATTGATAGTGCCAGCCAGCAACTTAAAGAAAATGTGAGCTATCCAAAACATTCTGTAATAGATTTTTGTTATTTGGCATGTCAAATGAAAAGCTTGAAATATCAAAATATCAAAATGGGTTGTATACTTAGTGTTTTCTGAACCAATGCTGCATCTCTGGATTTTAAAATGCAAAAGGTAGCATGCTAATTATCATGTGCCATTAGGCCAGCTATTCACACTTCATAAAGATTTGAAGGAGATACGATTTAGGATGTTGCTAACCAATGCGGCCCACATAGCTTTTGGTGGAACATATTCTATGCTAACTAGCTAGTTTAAGTTGGTAACAACCAGATCATTTCAATTTTCATCTGTGGCTATTTGGCTTGTTAATCTAAATTAAACTATTGTAAAGTAAATGGGCCTATAAATATTACATTTTAACCATGACCACTGACACTTAGCTGTACCTCGCTACTTTCCCTAGACTTACAGTATGTAGGCCTCCCATTTGAAGGCCACGTACTGTCAGCCTGTGAACATTTCCCAGAAATCTAAATATCATTACGAATATTAAAATGATTACTATTGTTATTCAGGCGTAACATGAGAGGCTGATACTTGAGCATGCACACACATATATACACACAAACTCACCGTAGAGTAATGATGAGGCTGAAGCAAATCTGTAATCATTTTTCATTAATCTGTTGATAGCCAAGCCATATACGGTAGCTGTGCATGACAGCACAGGATCCCATTAACTTGACTTCCCCTTCACATAATTGACTTCTTGAAGGAGCTGCTTGATTGAAATATTAAATCTCCTTTGTAATTATGTGACAGAAGATTTATGTTGTAGGCATACAAATAGGTTTCCTGTAAAACATGTTAAAAGTGGCTTCCAGTGGGTTGAATCATCGTCACGCCTGTGGATAGTGCTGTTGGATGCATCACATTTATAGCTGACTCAACTTGGCTACCATTCTCCCCAAAAACTTCAGATTTTCACTGAATGTATTATGCTTGGGGAAAAGTAAGACCGTATGGACCAGTTGAGAGTCCTAAACAAAATAAATACTGGGGTAAAGTAAAAAAATCAAGGACATTTTTATTAAAAAAATAAATAAAAGGAAATCATGAAAAAAACTTTTGCCAAATACACAACAATTTAACATTATGCTGCATAGATATTAAAAATGTAATTGAAGGCTGTGTAAAGGAAGACAAATGTTTTATCAAGATAGGAGGAAAGTGGCTGAGATTTGAAACTGAAAAGATTTTGAGAGTGTAAAAATTTGCACTGTTAGCTGACAGGAGAGACATTTAAAAATAGTTCGACCATCAGATAAAAACATAATGAATAGTCATGTTTATGCCACACTACAAGATAATGATGAAATGATGATGACAAATAGCACCGTATGCATAATAGTTAAAATAAATATGGTTTATATACCCATGCAGTCTTTTTTTGTATCCAGTCTTTCTACCCAATTGGATGATATCCATTTTGTGATTAAGGCCCTGCTTCACTGCAGCAACTCTCAGCGGACTGGGGACAGTTGATGTGTCTTTCGAAGCGCATCCGATGCTGTTCAGGTTCTTATCTCGCTGCTCACTCAACCAGGAAGTCTAAATTAGAATCTCTCCGTGCCAGAAGGAACGCACTGTCCAGCCTTCTACCCTTCTACCTTGATTGAGCTCACAGGGGCAAGTGCCACCTCAAAGACTCTACAAATTGACAACGTAAGACAGCCAAATTCTGTTACTAATCTCCCAAACTTGAATTGTGTTGGCCTTTTGCAATGCCCTTGTCGGGACACTTGGGCAAATCCAGAAGCAGCATTCAAACCCTGTGTCCCAACGATATAACTACTGTTTTATGAGGGAGTGACTTCACTGCTGCACCATTTAAGGGCTCAACTGATGTATCTGTTTCCTAGGTTTATGTAATTCTATGATTTTACCAATATAAGAATGTGCAAGCCCTATACTGATGAGAAAACAAATGAACTTCCCCTTTGTTATTATGGGTTTTATTGTCAAGGCAATTATATTTGGAAAATCCCTCCTGTATTTTCCTCTTTTTATGTCTCACTGTCTCTGGGAGCCGTGGGGATTGCAGTTCTGGAACAAGCTGTGTATGTTTGTTATCAAACATAGGGACATTCATGCATCCTACATTGGATATAAAAAGTCTACACACCCCTGTTAAAATGACAGGTTTTTGTGATGTTAAAGAATGAGACAAAGATAAATCATGACAGAACTTTTTCCACTTTTAATGTGACCTAAAATGTGAACAATTTAATTGAAAACTAACGGGAATCTTCAATGGGGAAAAATGAAAAATAAAAACCTTACAATTACCTGGTTGCATAAGTGTCCACACCCTCTTATATCTGGGGATGTGGCTGTGTTTAGAATTAACCAATCACATTCAAACCTATGTTAAATAGAAGTCATTAAACACCTGCCATCATTCAAATTGACTCTGATTAATCATAAATAAAGTTAAGCTGTTATAGTTGCATCTCAGAGAAAAAGCCATGGTCGGCAGAGAGCTTCGAAAGCATCAGCGGGATCTCATTGTTCAAATATTTCAGTCAGGAGAAGGGTAAAAAGAATTTCCATAGCATAAGCTATACCATGGAACACAGTGAAGACAGTCATCATCAAGTGGAGAAAATATGGCACAACAAAGACATTACCAAGAACTGGATGTCCATCCAAAATTGATGAAAAGAAGAAAACTGCTCAGAGAGGATTCCAAGAGGCCTACAGCAACATTTGACTAGTAGCAGGAATTTCTGGCAAGTACTGGCTGTGTGCTATATTTAACAACAATCTCCCATATTCTTCATATGAATTGGCTATGGGGTAGGGTGGCAAGACGGAAACATTTTCTTACAAAGAAAAACATCGGGCTGAAGTTTGCAAAATCAAACATCAAGGCTGGGTGTTATGTGAAAGCACTTTGTGACAACTGCTGATGTAAAATGGGCTTTACCGGTCAGAAGGCCGGTGAAGTCGAATGCCGAAGCCCGCCTCCTGCAGGGGGAGGATGGGCAGCAAATGGCATGGTTGTGACACTGAAGATGAAGAGGAAGTTCACCTTTCAGCACGACAACGACCCAAATCACCCATCCAAATCCAAAACATTTACCTGAAGAAGATTAATGTTTTGGAATGGCCCAGAATCCAACTGAAGATTAGTGGGGTGATCAGAAGAGGGCTGTGCACAGGAGATGTCCTCGCAATCTGACAGATTTGGAGCGCTTTTGCAAAGAAAAGTGGGCAAATACTGCCACATCAAGATGTGCTATGCTAATAGACTCCTACCCACAATGACTGAGTGCTGTAGTAAAATCAAAAGGTGCTTCAACAAAGTATTAGTTTAAGGGTGTGTACACTTATGCAACCAGGTTATTGGGAGTTTTTAATTATTCCCCCTCAAAGATTTCAGTTTGTTTTTCAATTGAATTGTTCATGTTATATGTCACTTTAAAGGTGGAAAATGTTTTGACATTATTTATCTTTTTCAAATGTTTTAACATCACAAAAACCTGGCATTTTAACAGGGGTGTGTAGACTTTTTATATCCACTGTTTGTCCCCTGCATTACTAGTGAGTTGAGATGTATTTCATTCAGCAAGCAATTTATGGTCTCCAATGTGACTATGCACCAGGGCAATGTAATTGCAGTACAGCTCTAGACATTTGCTGCAAAAAAAACTCCCAAAAAGTAGAGATTTTTTTTTTGGTGAGGAACTGAAGCGTTTTTTCCATGGTCTCATAATTTTAACCCTTCTGCTCCTCACTCAAAACCTTCCTTTCCAACTTTCTTGGAAAGGAAAGAAAAAGGTGCAGTGGTCTCTTAATTTCGTCCAGAGCTGTATATTGAGAGGCAGGACACAAAAGGTGTGGCTTTGTATTACTGGTCATATTGAAGGTACATTATCACACTGGTAAAGAATAATTAGCTGTATTACTTGTGAGTCAAAGAAGAGTTAGAATCATGGATATAGTTATCGCTGTTTATTTTACTGGGCTGACCGAGCTTATAAACCCGCAATGATGGTTGCAGTGCAATTGCAGACAGGCATTTTAATGACTTGTATGTGATGAAGACAGTGATGAACAAATTGTTAATATTAATTCATTCATAAAAACAGCAGGACTTTTTAGTACATTTTTTGTAAAAATCTCAATGTATCAACTTTGCTATTTGTGTGAGGACGTTTTAATCATCATCAACAAAAGGCAAATACAAATCTCTCCACCATTTTTTTAAGCCAATAAATGGAACACCCACTGTAAACCATTTGCGCCGCATTTCCACTGGTGAGAGCCGGGCCTCCCTAAAGTCCGATTTTTTTCTGTTTCCACTGTCACAGGCCTGAGCCAGTCGGCCACTAGGCAATGGCCGGGTGGCCCGGCTCTCACTTGATGCCCCCGACTTTAGGACTTAGTTTTGTTTGAACTGAGTGTGCATATCAATAGTGTTTTTGGGCAGAGTGCAACAAATAGGTGGGCATAATTGTTAGGAAATCACAGCCCCATTTTTCCTGGTGCAAATCTTTCTTGTGCTTCCCATCTGGAGGCTGTTTTATGTGATTTGCTTGGCTAGCAGTATACAGGTGTGAGAAAGTATGTCTGTTTAGGTGTATTTCAATTCTAAAAGGACACAACACAGAGTAATGTTGCTTTGCAAATGTATGTAACTTTCTGTAGGTCCTTGGAAACAGCACATAGGAATGTGGTTAACTCCACACATCCCCAATACATTCCAAAGTTTGGGACTAGGAATAGGGAGGTTGTGATATACATTGCCCTTATACGATTGGATAACAGCTAGAAAGTGGAGGGAATGTGCTCTTGTATATATGGGCTGTTTAGGACAAAGACATTTGTAGAAGCACAAAGAAGACCAAGAGAGATGGAAAGAAGGCTGAACATCTAAGACAGACATGTACTATATTTTGTGAATAAACAACAAAGAACGCTTCTCCCCCTGACTTGGGTCCTGCACTTGATTTTTGTCGTATTTACGGTGCCATAAATTAGGTATCTCCTTCACATGAAATCGAAACAGTTTGCCTCAATGTCGTACAGTTCAAATAAGTTCACCTACTGCCAACAACAAAAACTTTAAGAAAAAATTAGTAATGCAAGACCTCCTTGTTTTTTTCTAGGGATGTTTGGTGATGGACAAGGAATGCCTTGGAGATTGACTATTTGTGATTCACTATTTGCTTTAGAACTGCTTTAGGACTTGAGGTTTTTTATCTGACAGATTCACGGATGACCTGGCTTTGGGTGAGTCCTGGGTCTGCTAATGTAGGATTTATTATATGTGTAAACAGCTTTAATGTGACATCACATACAGTTAACTATCCAGGAATGGCTGTTACATTGTTGGTAGATCCTATTGGTCGCCAGAGTGTGTTGATCAAATGACAGCTGCCAATAGAGGATCATGCTAACTGCCAGATTCCATACAGACTCAAGCTATTACAGTACATTAACCCATCTATTGATTCTACCTGAGATGTAACCCTTATGGAAGTGGACCTCAAGTCTAATGTAATGATGATAAGAAGATCAATTGCCTGATGCTTTCTGGATGTCTTTAAAACCTTACCCTCAGCACTCCTGCAGTCCATAATCTAGAGGGCTAATTACCACACACAGGCATAGATAGAGGATATATCAAGCCTGAAGAGGTCTGATCCATTTTTCCTTTCATCTTTGAGGCCCTGTCCTATCTAACAGGCTCCTGGTGAGTGAGGAGTCATGGGTAATTGTCTGTGTTGGCCAAAACAGGTGGTTCTTTTCAGTCTTCACTTTAGACTATTTGAAAAGGCTTGGTTCAGAGGTGTGGTGCTGACTACAGGCAACGTAAGCTGACAGATACGGGATGGTCAGATAACCGTGCTTAATAGATGTTTAGAGAGGCCTGGAAGTTGCACATTAAGACCAGAACGGAGAAACTGACGGTTTCAGAGGATTTAAAAAGTTATTTCCAAAACACTATATGGGTTGTGACATGGCTTTTCCCCCCTTCAGTGTGCCAAAACATGCATTGCTTACTTTCATTTGTAAAAACGTTTAATTCAATGTTTAATAATATATATCTTTTTAACATTCAATGAATAAAAATACAATAAATAAACATGTGAAATGACACCTTTCAAATGCAAATGCACATGTAAAGTATCCCATGTAAATTTCACACAAAACGAGAAATAGGTAAATCCTCTCTTTTCTAATATACAGCGTGTTAACAGAAAATATTCAGACCCCTTTGGGAAATTAATTCAGAGCCTTTCAAACTATTTGGCTCCCACCACAATGCCTCACAATAAGTATTGGTTTAGCCTGTGTATGAGCTATGTTTTAGCCAGACATAGTTCCCGGATGTCTGGCCAAATAGTTTGATTTTGGTCGCATCTGGCCTGCAAATCTTTGCTCTTAGAAAACTTCTGGCCAAATTTATGAAGTGCTGCAGAGATGTTTTTTTTCCGACAGGTTGTCCCATCTCAGCAGAGAAACTGTGAAGCTCTGTTAGATTGGCCAATAGGTTTTTGGTCACCTCCCTGACCAAGGCCAGTCTTGCCCGGTTACCTACAGTGGATATAAAAAGTCTACACCAAGATAAATCATGTCAGAACTTTATCCACCTTTTAATGTGACCTATTACGGGAACAATTCAATTGAAAAACAAACGGAAATCTTTGAGGTGGACATTTTTAAAATAAAAAATTCACAATAACTTGGTTGCATAAGTGTGCACACCCTTAAACTAATACTTTGTTGAAGCACCTTTTGATTTTATTACAGAACTCAGTCTTTATGGGTAGGAGTCTATTAGTATGGCACATCTTGTTATGGCAATATTTGCCTACTCTTCTTTGCCAAAGCGCTCGGTCAGATTGCGAGGACATCTCCTGTGCACAGCCCTTTTTGGATCACCCCACAGATGTTCAATTGGATTCAGGTCTGTGCTCTGGCTGGGACATTCCAAACTTTTATCTTCACCTGGCGATGCCATGCTTTTGTGGATTTGGATGGGTGCTTTAGGTCTTTGTCATGCTGAAAGGTGAATTTCATCTTCAGCTTTCTAACGGACACCTGAAGGTTTTGTGCCAAAATTGCCTGGTATTTGGGACTGTTCTTAATTCCCTCCACCCTAACTGAGGCCCCGGTTCCAGCTGAAGAAAAAAAGCCCCAAAGCATGATGCTGCCACCACATGCTTCACTGTGGGTAAGGTGTTCTGTGGGGGATGTGCAGTGTTGTTTTTGTGCCAAACATACCTTTTGGAATTATGGCCAAAATGTTCAACCTTGGTTTCATCAGACCATAACACTTTCCCACATGCTTTTGGGAGACCACAAACATCCAGGCTTGAATGTTTTTCTTTGTAAGAAAAGGCTTCTGTCTTGCCACCCTACCCCATAGCTCATTCATTTGAAGAGTACAGGATATTGTTGTCACATATAGCACACAGCCAGTTCTTGACAGAATTTCCTGCAGCTACTTTAATGTTACTGTAGGTCTCTTGGAAGTCTTCCTGACCAGTTTACTTCTCGTCTTTTCATCAATTTCAAAGGGGTGTCAAGTTCTTGGTAATGTCTCTGTTCCATATTTTATCCACTTGGTGATGGCTGTCACTGTGTTCCATGGTATATCTAATGCTTTGGAAAATATGTTGTACCCTTCTCCTGACTGATATCTTTCAACAATGAGATCCCTCTGATGCTTTCGTTGCTCTCTGTGGACCATGGCTTTTGCTCTGAGATGCAACTAAAAAAACGTCAGGAAAATTCTACTAGCTGAACAGCTTAACTTTATTTGTGATTAATTACAGTCACTTAAAATGATGGCAGGTGTGTAATGACTTCAATTTAACATGAGTTTGAATGTGATTGGTTAATTGTGAACACAGCCACATCCCCAGTTATAAGTGGGTGTGCACACTTATGCAACCAGGTTATTGTAAGGGTAACATTTTTCCACCTTGAAGATATCCGTTTATTTTCAATTAAATTGTTCAAATTATAGGTCACACTGAAAGTGTAAAACGTTCTGTCATGATTTATCTTTCTCATTTGTTTTCATCACAAATACTTTGCATTTTAACAGGGGTGTGTAGACTTTTTATATCCACTGTAGTTTGGATGTACGGCCAGTTTAGGGATCGTCTTGGTGGTTCCAAACATTTTCCATTTCATAATGATGGAGCCCACTGTGCTGCTAAGTACTTTCAGTGCTTTAACAATTTCTTTTGTAATCTTTCCCTGATCCATGCCTTGACACAATTATTTCAAAGCTGTTTAAGGAGTGCTTCTTGGACTTCATGGCTTGGTTTTTGCTCTGACATGCACTGTGAAGTATGGGACCATATATAGACAGTTGCGTGTCTGTCTAAATCCTGTTTTATCATGTTAATTTGCCACTGGTGAATTCCAGCCACAATCTAGAGACATCTCAAGGACACAGGATGCATTTTAGCTTAATTTGGAGTGTCATGGCAATGGGTCTGAGTTCTTGTGTACATGAGACATTTAACAGTGTCTGTAACACAAGAAACTGTGGAGGATGTGAAGGGTTCTGAATTCTTACCGCAGGCACTCCAAGTCCACTCATACTTAAAAAGTTATCAAATTAATTTATTCCATGAGGTCCACCAGTGTGATGTAATGTTGTGAAAGTGCCGAGCAATCACTAGTTTCTACCTTTTCCAACTTATAATGCAAAAAAATTAAATGTATCCTTATTGAGTAATGTGAAGATATTTCTGTGGGCAGGGGCGCCTTATGGGTGGGAACTTACGATGATTCTAAATGCCCGTAACTAACAGGGGCCCTAATAAATATGAGGACATTAAGTTAAAAAATACGTTCAATTATTGAAACATTTAATGTTAAATATTACATTATTAACCTATCTACCTCACCTTTTTTGGGCAGAAAATATACATCCAGAGAGCCTCTGTATTGTGCATTGCGCAGTCTGTGAGTGGTGGAAGTTAGCCTGTTAGCTTAGACCTTAGTGAAATAGGCTTATTTTACAACACTAACGTTAGTTTCTTAAATCTTACTTATTCCTATACTAAATCAGTTGTCCCTGCCCCAGCCTGGTGCCCAGCCAAACAGATGATTCTGGCTCAGTAACCCTGTCTGCCCATCCCCAAAACCCTGAACCTGGCCTACTCCCTGTCTGCCCGTCCCCAAACCCCTGAACCTGGCCTACTCCCTGTCTGCCCGTCCTCAAACCCCTGAACCTGGCCTACTCCCTGTCTGCCCGTCCCCAAACCCCTGAACCTGGCCTACTCCCTGTCTGCCCGTCCCCAAACCCCTGAACCTGGCCTACTCCCTGTCTGCCCGTCCCCAAACCCCTGAACCTGGCCTACTCCCTGTCTGCCCGTCCCCAAACCCCTGAACCAGCCCTACTCCCTGTCTGCCCGTCCCCAAACCCCTGAACCAGCGCCACGTTCAAACTGAAAAAGGTGAGTGACATTGTGCTGAATGTCATGTCACTTGGCATAATTGTAGGGGGTCCGTGGGATGATAATGAAAAAAGAAATATCTAAACAATTTATTTAAATAATATTTCCAACATTCTACATCAATCAATAGTTGATAATGTTTATTTATGTAATTGAACAGGTTAATGTGTATTAAAGTTATATTTATTGTATGTATTTCGTTCATGTTGAGATTTATCTAGTCAAGACTAAAACATTCAGACTGTAAAAGATGGCCTTTAGCATATTTCTTATAGAGGTTATCAATCTTGCATTATATATTAAATTCCGCTTATAAGAGCTGATGGTGCCGTTGGCTTTGGTGATTGCGTGTTGGCAACAGCTCCACTCGTGTGCAAGCTAATATAAAGAAAAGTGTTTGTAATTCTACGTCCGACGTCGAATGCACAATCTGTATGTAAAATCCTATGGTAAGAACTGTTCCGCTTTGTCTTCTGGTCTGACACTTCTTTCGTACAAAACAGTTCAGGTGATTATAATTTTTTTTACATATCATTTTCCAAAGACCAAATAGTGATTTTTGTAACCAATCTTTTTTAGGTGTTGTCATTCATTTGTTTTCACAACATCCAAAATTGTAAAAAGGATGCACTACACATACACACTCAAAGGTATACACCTTTTAATTCAAACAATAAAAAATAATCCTACCCCAAATAATAACATTAGCACTAACCCAAAACCCCTAATCCTTATCCCACTAGCGGCACCAGTAGGTTTTAATTGGGGGAGTTAAGATCCGGCCAAGTCTGGCTGATCACCGAAGCAGCTAATCAGCTTGACTTGGTGAGTGAGGTCTGGGAAATAAATATTATCATGTTTGTTTCATTTCACTCCATGGGGTAACGACACGCTACAATTTAATTGTCTATATTCATTTGCGGTTATCCATGTACAAGGTCAGAAATGTACATGGTGCCAATACTTTCTTCTTTCTAAAAGAATACAACTCTACAAGCCTTTGTCTTGTGGTTGTGGGTGGTGGATTAATGTTTGTCCGCAGTTCTCTTTGTTGCCATGATTTGAATAACAGTAGCGTCTGGCTTCAAAACATATTGTTGTGATAATATATTGCTACCCATCCATTTGGTCTGCTTATTCCTTTCATACTGTTTAGGTGTGAAACTCTGACTACACCCATGGACATTCTGCTGCTTCTCTGGCTGTGTGTTCAGGTCATATTTTATGAAACACTGTTTGGGTCTTTGCTTGTTACAAAAACAAGATCCAGTTTGAAGATAGAAAGCTGTCATAACATTAGTTCGTTATTTTTAGGGACATCCGGGCTAGTAGGCTAGCCTGTTTAGGTTGTTGTCGTTGTTATTTGTGCACAAAACCAAACAAGTGGCCTGCTGACAAATTGCTAACAATCAGCCGCAGAATAGTAATTGTATTACGCCAGGGACTAAACTGAACTTATCTTTTTTCAGACGTGCCTTCAGCCTTGCCTTCCTGCCACAATGCACTGTGGACATTGTAGGATTCTCATAATTCAAAATGTGTTTTTCATGCCCCATTTTCTTTTCTTGCAATGTTGGTCATCGATTTTAACAACTCCAAAAGATTTGGATCATAAGAGTTCCAAACATGTTGTTGGAGGGTAGTGGAGACAAGCGTTGAAATATTCCTTTAAGTGGGTGTGCTAAGGTGAAATGCCTTTTTAACTATTTAGCCTGAAATATTTGTTGGGATGTTAAATGTTCCACGGTTTACTATACTTTTTAGGAAGATTTTAGGTGCAATAAAACAGCATGTATAAATCATATGGGAATAGAATCACTACCCTGACGGTCTCTCCTCATACCACTTCAAACCCCTGCAGGTAACATAATAACTCTCTTCTAGACAATATGAAAGATTGAATGTTCTTAAATTTGTTATGAAAGTATTTCAATACTCATTTTGACCTAAGACTTTTCTGTAGAGCGGATGTGTTCACATAGTGAAGAAAATTATGTTTAACACACAAAATCAAAAGTGCATTCTACTTGTGCAGAGAAGCATAGAATAAAGAAAATTCTCGCATCATTTGAGTCAATAGCTTTGCTTTTAGGACATCTGCATTGTCCTGTGTTGGCAGATGGGGGTGGGGTTCTAGTTGTGTCTAGTTGTGCATCTACTTACTGATCTAACATCAATTGCCAAAGCACTCGAGCTGTTACCATATAGCCATATTATGTTCCCCTCAAATATTTCTCTGTGCGCTCGTTTGTGTTTGTTGGTCTGTTTGCATGTTTGTGCTGTTAATGAGTGTGCTTGGAAATGGAACCATAATCAATAGGCTACTATTTGCAGTTGTGTGTTGTAAGTAATTACAGTGACTCCTTTGAGTGATTAGTGATATCCACTCCTACTAGGCAACAGTAGAAAGGATTAGGAGCTGAGGTAGTGGTAGCCATGGAAACTCACTGAGGTGTTTGGCCATGTGTTGTCTGGGCTGGTGCAACGGTTGTGATAAGGGACAGGATTGGCTGAATACTGGCTATCCTGGTGTGATCACTGCCACCCTAGGTCTTAACAATACACAATCAAATACTGCTACAGATGAGCTGATCTGTGAACACTGGAGGGCTAGAGTTGACATCAATTGGGTTAACTGCATAGTGCAGACACTGAAACAGTGAACGACGGATGGGTAGAGTTGTTTTCTGTTCTTTCTCTGTTGGGTTTTTCCAGTTAATATGGACAAGACAGGACAGATGGGAGGATGGTGGACCATTCGGATCTGGCTGGGGGGGGGGGGGGGGGGGGGGGGGGGGGGGGGGGGGGGGGTATTTGGAAGAGAGGGGGAAAGCTGCAAAAGATCTTTAAGGAGAAATGTTAGTTGTTATCTTTGAGTTAGCAGCCGGCAGCACATGAAGACACCAATCTGGGTGGCAGCCGGTAGGTTTCTAAATGCGAAAATTAGCCTCAGCTCATTTGTCTTGATGAATACAGCATGAGCTGTGAATTTTAATTTATCCTCCGGTTGGAATGTCTTTCAGAGAGTTGCTGTGACTGCTGGTCACAAGCATATAGTATTATAAATGCCATGGCACATTTGCAGCAGCCTGTGCAAAGAGTCCCTATGCATTACACATTTTAATGTCATCCTTTGTTTTGCCGGATCGTTTAAGCAGAGCTGGCCAAGAAGAGTGAGTGTCTCTTTCTGAGTGACTGACTTACCTTGTGAAATAGCGTAGTGGTTAGAAAAACAGGTCTGCAGACTATAGGTCCCGCGATTGGATCTCCTTGCAGTCAAAACAAAGTATGCATTTGGATTTGTTTCCGGATAGACAGAAACGTTGCAGGCTATAACCTTCACTATCTGCATTATAGTAAGCCAAATATAAAATTGTTTACGGTTATACTGTGACTGTTTTCTGTTGGATTTTTTAGGTATGCATCTGTACATGCTTTTGGGGTTAAAAAACCCCCTGGGCAGTAAATGAGTTTTCGCGATTCTTTCATATTTTCACTTGACTAGAAATTCAGTTATCATCACCTATAGTTTTTGTGTCAATGTCATGTCCAGTGGCACAAAAGCCATACAGTTCATATAGGCCTATGCAATTTGTGGTGGAGGTAAACTTAATAAGAAACGTTAGTCAGTTAAACACACTGGTTGATGGTGTTAAGCCACAGGCTACACATGCAATGCCGTGGTATAGTGGTTTAAGATCATGCCTGTCACTTGGGAGACCTGAGTTCAAATCCTGTGAGGTCTACGATAATTATTATTTTAATTGGGGGCCGGCTGAATTAGGCTTGTCTGGTTCCTTTCCTGGTTTAACTTGATTTTAATCAGCAGTTTTTAAAATGAAAATAACATTAAGTTTATTGCCTATGGTATCTGGTGTTTTGGAGTCTCAGTTAAACAAATGAACAGGTTATCGTTAACATTCACAAATTATTTCGTACATGATACCATAATGCCAGTTTCTGATCTTTTGAGAAGATGTTCTTATCAGAAGAACATCTGAAGTATGACTGGAAGCGGAAAGAGATCCGAGTTGTACTGGAGAAACTGGCCACTGTTCTAATACAGACATTCTGAACCGGGTGGTGAACTTTCTGATGTCAGAGAGATGCTGAGGTCAACCAATGTGGATATCACACAGAGGGGAAGAGTCCAGACACTTTAAGATCACGCTGTTTCTCTCCACTTGATCATCAGTAGACTACATCACCATCATAATCTACAGTCATGTGACTACCACTCTTTGCTCAAGCCCTGACCTGATCCTCTCTATCTTCGCAGGATGCACAATTCAGACTTGGACTCAACTGACTAACCTGTCGTGATGTATTGCACATTTTTACTACCTTGAAGCACTTTATGATTCTATGAAAAGTTCTATAGGTTAAGTAATGTCATTCTTTTCAGAGTGTGAAGTTGAGATGGTAGCAGCGTCTGATAGCATGGTTACCAGCCTAATTATGAAAATAGAATTATGTTTCTATTAAAACAATTTCAGGTATTTTTGGTAAATGCTCAATTTAAAACAAAAGGTTGTCTGATAACTACTCAGTGATTATGTCACTGCTATAACTGTCTTATGTCGACAGACCCACTGTAAAGCGGCCTTTAGATAGATGTGTTGTGTAAAATGGCCATCACATTGTGTTTTAAACACAACAATGAACCAACGCTTCCCCCGTTGATGATTGCATCTCCCTGCATCGGTAAATGTCACTTTGAATTGGCTTCCGGGTGGTAACCTTTAAACAAAGGCTTTTACGGGAATCTCATGTCATCCTATTTCCCTATCATCAGGCTTGTACATACAGAGAAACATGCCACAAAGTATTCACTGGTGGCTAATGAGATGATGCAATGTCTGTCCTTCACTTGTATCTCTCATTTATCTCTCCCCATGCGCCAGTTTCCAGTCTGGCTGAAGCAGACATCACAGACACAGATCTGTCTTTGACTAGAATGCACTTTTTAAGCCACCGGTCTCACCCCCATGTAATTACTTTGTTGTGCATTTACAACAGTAATCAATTATTCATTGAGTAAAAAGTTGTTGTTGTATTCCTGTTGTCTGGCATTTGGCTTCAGAGAGCCAATTCATGTCTTTGTTTTCTTATTGTTGGATTCAGCTTGGCTGGTTAGTGATATCAGGGCTGCATATGACAGCTGGCAGTGACACAACTAATGACTGACTGCTAGCGCTCTCTCAGTCTCACACACATCCAATTCCCAAAATAACATGGACATTCCCATGACCTCTACTCTTAGGAAGCATTCTAATATTCAACGTTCTACAAACTGAACGTTTGTTTTGTCATTCAACCGACACAAGACAAGCGTAAATGTATTACGGCATGTCTTTCGTGATATTTTCAAGGTGATACTAGCCTGAAAAAAGGGCAGTTCAGCTGTTGCCTATTTCCAGATTTGTTTGCTCAGGGAACCTTAAATCGAAACGTGAACATCAATGTATTCACAGTGATGTTGCTAAATGTCGATGGCGCTCTGGTGCGGTGCTGACGTGAAGTAATATAACAGCATTGATTAGTCGGCACTTCATAGGCTAACGACCCAGCCGGGGGGGAGTTGCAGTGGTCCGTCAGTGGAATTTCATTGCAGAGGACTTGGGGAGGTCTCAAACACTTTTTGACAGTTGGTATGCAGATGTGGCGATATCTCACAGATTCCTGGGCATCTGATGTGTGAGTAAGACGGAGGCGGAAGAGCGATAGAGTTGTTTGTCAAACAGCCCGTTGCGATGATCCATAATATCATAGAGCACCTTCAAAATTCCTTGGAATTCCACGTAAGCCGTGTTAACGCTCAGTTAACTTCCTTGGCTGTGGTTTATGTGTCTGTATTCTGTGGAATTAAAACAAAGCTGTTTTTAGGGATGTCACACCAAAGAAGGAGGGACTTCATCTGGGCTTGGCAGGAGCAGCAGCAGTGATGAAAATAGCTTTGTGTGGGAGGGGGCAGTAAAAAACGATGATATCAAGGGTACACAGTAAGAAATGCGCTGTGTGAAACCTGCATCATCGCTGTGTGAGTTGAAGGACATCACAGCCACAGTGCCTACTGACGACAATGCAAAATCTTACTGCTGTGGCTGGGTAGCTGCTGCTACATTTGGGCATAGCTGTGATGCAACTCAAAGATCTGGCTCAGGGTGGTATGTGACAAGATTCTCAAATCCAGACATGAATTGAAAGGCAATATATCAATCTCTTGTGTGCCAATTCAAAATGAGAGGATTGAAATAAAGGCTCTTGGAAAAACAATGGTAAGTCACACTCCACTCTGTTGGGGATAATAGATAAATACCTCTTAGCTTCTTTGTGTAAACTCCAGACCCTGGGACTAGAACGTTCCACCTGCAAAAAGCACAGTTCTCAGATATTGAACTTCAGGTCTCAGAACTTTTTTGTGGTGAGTTCTCAGAACCCAATAAAGTCAGAACCCTAAGGGTAACTTTTATTTAGTGGGGTGTGATAGCACATTATTCTGAAATTTCAGTCTGAGTTCAGCAACAATGTTTAATCTATACAGAATACTAGAGATATATAATGATCCTATAATGATTCAATTAACAGCATGCCAGTCAATCTTTCTAATCATACTCTGGGCAATGCCTTGAACTGTACATTGCGTGTCTCAAACCATCCCCAAACAAAATGGCACATTTTCCTGCCGAAAGAGGCCACTGCCATCAGGGTATATCATTGCCATGAAGGGGTGTACCTAATCTGCAGTAAAATATAGGTTGGTGGCACATTTGAATGCCTGAACCCAGGGTTTCCCAGCAGAACATTGACCAGAGCATCGCACTCCCGCAGTGCATTCTGGTACCATCACCTCCCCAGGTAAACGGGGCACACGTACACGCCCGTCCACGCTTAGTAAATGAAAACGGGACTCATTCTTCAACTGCTCCAAAGTCTACTTCTGACACTCAGGTGCCCATTGCAGGCACTTTGGACGGTGGACAGGGCCACTCTGACTGGTCTCCGCTACGCAGCCCCATAAGTCGCAGGGTGCGATACACTGTATGTTGGGACATATTCTTTCTGTAACGATGATTAACATTTTCTGCGACCTGTGCCTCAGTAGACATCCTGTCGGTTTGGACCAGACAGGATAGGCTTCATTGCCATCATGCTTAGATGAGTCTTGGTCACCCAACACCCCGTCGCCGGTTTGTGGTTTCTCTCTCCTCGGACCACTGTAGATAGCTGCTCAGCGCTGCTGACCGGGAGCACCCCACAAGCCTTGCTGTCTCAGAGATGTTGGCTCATCAGTGTACATAATGTTATATGAACATCTGTTAATGGGATGATTTGTCACATAAATGGTGAATTTTTTGCATCCTATGCAGAACTAGCAACCTTCCTAAATGCTGGATGTGTTTGCTGATATATTTTGCTGTTCCCTGACCCTTGTAAAGCACTTGTTATAGTCTGTAAGGCACTTGTTATTTCTAAAGTCAAATGTAGTGAATCAGTATTTTCTGAAAGAAAGGACGATTTATTCATTTATATAGTCAGAAACTGCAATGACACTACAGTGGGCTTTTAAGACCACTTGGTAAGTTTTATACCACAAAGAACCTATGATTACTCTCAATAACAACAGGAAATCCAGCAACATATGCCTCCTCATATTGATCTTTTTCAAGGACGACATAGCAACACTTGAAGTTTCTGGTATTAATGACACTGGCTACAAACAAGGATGGTTAATTGAGCTGGAGAACACATGTATATCCCTTCAACCGTTCTGGAGATCAACGCATCCACTGATTTTGTATCGGCATCATTGCAAATATCGTGATGGGGGTAGGGAGACTCAGAGAGACTTTTGTTTTGATACAGAATGTCTTCAGTGACTGTTGTCACGTCTGTGATGTGTGGTATTTGATACATCCTGTCCCTGTAGCCTGTTACCACCAATGTCCAGCTGGTTGACTTCCTGTTTGAGCACCCTCAGTGGTTTTCTCTGGCCTTTCCCTATCTCCTCCGTCTATAGCTCTATTTTTCTCTTTCCTCTGTCTCTCTCTCTCTCTCTCTCGCTCTCTGTCACTCTCAGCCGCCAAGCTCTTTCAACCTGACGTTGATACATTTCCCAGTCCATCCCAGAGGATCTAAGCCAGAATCAAGCTTCCCCCCCCCCCCAAATCTGCAGTGAATGGACACTGTTCACAGGTCAGGCTCTGCTGGGCTCTACCTGTGCCTCGCACGGCGCACGCCTTCAACCCCCCGCAACCTTCCCTCGCCTCCCTCCGCCCACTACCCTTCCAACTGTCTGTCACCTTCTGGAGCTGTTAGACAATGAGCTGCGCCAACGCCAACACCACGGGGTTTCCCTGGGAACAGACGAGGTGGTAACAGAGAGATGCACAGGCAGAATCTAGTCGGTTGGTGAAGATGGCTTTATTTATTTCAATGACAACGATTTGAATGCATATGCTACATTCTAGAAAGGGGTATTGGCAGCCTTTTCATCGATCTCTACTCGCCCGTGTTTCTGCGTTAGTGTCTGCGACAGCCTTTGTTTTGGGAGACTATAAAAGGTGGAGCTAATCTCTGTATTGATTGGCTCAAAGTCGTCTCCACTGCATTTACGAAAGGCTAATGGCACCGCCAATAGTTTTAATCGAAACGTCATTAAGTTTGATTTATGTCCCTCCCTGTAGTCATTCACATGAATTCTCAAACTCAATATCCAGACCGACTTTGTAGGGTAATGAAACAGTCTTTAGAAAATTCTGCTTTTTTCTATGTCCACTTTAAACAGTGTGAATGCAGTGAAACTCTGCTGGTGTTGTAAGTATCTTTCATGGTTAGTACCTACAGTTGGTCTCCGTGTGTGGCTGTCCCTGTAGTGTGTTACATTCTAAGAAGAACTGGTCTCTGTATGATCTCTTTGTGATCCCCCCCAGAGAATGTGCACATGCAGCAACACTGTGCGTTCTACATATGTGTAATGCCACACTGAAGTACCATGACAGATATTTGGTTCTAAATTGCACACTACTCCCTATTTAGTGCACTACTTTTAGCCAGAGCCGTACAGGCCGGAGGTGTGCATTGTGCTACCTGGGATGAGGCTTGTTCCTCCGAGTGTGAATGCTAATGTTTCTCTAGCGGCAGAACGTACGCTATTCTCTACACATGTAATGGCTCTAATGGCTTTTGGAGTATCTGGATCATTTATGACTCTACCGGAGGAGCTGTTGGGAGAGATGAGGATTTGTTGTTGCCTGTGCTTGTGCCTTCATGCGTGTATGGATGTTTTAAATAGATGGCGCTTATGTTAGTCCTGTTTCACTGTAGGCATGTGAAAAACAATCCAGATCTTAGTTTATTAATACACAATACAGTTCCTGTCTGATCATCTGCCCTGAGGATTTCTAGAACATTCCAGAATCTAGAGTCTGTAGTCTAATTACTTTTGGTCCCTTGAAAAAGAGGGGGCAATATATTAAAGACCTGTAATTCCTAAACCCTTCCTCCAATTTAGGTGGGAATTCCCTTAAAGTAAAGTTAAGAGACAACACTTTATCCCATATTCATTATTTAACTTGTAACGTGAATATATTTTGGTAAACAGCCAAAGTAATAAAACTTGTTGTTTACTAAATATTTCCGGACATAACTTTATAAAATGTAATCAAATCACTTCCCATTTTTTCTCATTAGACTAATTGACGTAGCTACTAAGGTTTAACTTTCTATCTGTGCAAGAATGGCTGTAAAATGAACAAGAATAAATAGTCCTTATTAAATGTCTAAATCCTCTTCCCCAAGTTTGCCAACCCTCAATCTAAACCCATTTAAATGGGATTTATTTTGCTAAGCCTTGGGTTTCATGAGCCATGCTCTTACTATACCTATCTACATGGCACAAAGCGTTAATGAGACTGATTGGGGGGTCAGATTACCTTCCTTTCTGGAGGGGGGGGGGGCAGTAGTAGTTTAAAATACTTTATTGTGGGACCTTCTATAGAGCAGTTTTCTCATAGATGGAGTTGAATGGAGTATGTTGTACAAATTGTGATTACTGCACTGCTGTTTTCTCCCTTGACCTCTACAGTCCGAACAGCAGTTTCACACAGACAAGTGTGCTGGTGTGAAATGAAAATGTTTCCTGCATGTTCCAGCTCTTCCTTGGCAACTGGGTTCACAGTAAGGACCAGCATTGACGACAACCCTGGAGCAATTAAGATCAAGTGCCTCACTCAAGTGCAAATTGTCTGATATTTTGTTGTCTCTGTGCATTCAATCTAGTCGATTGCTGGCCTACAGCTCAAACCATTAGGCAACATGATGTTCTGATGTTCCCGCTAGTGTGTGTATGCATGGGTTTGTGAACGTTCTGTTCCCGTTTGACATGCCGAGCCAAGTGTAATGCCGCCTGCACGTGTTGTTAATCGCTGCTCTCCAGACAAGAACTTGTACATTTCTTGCCATGAATAATTTGTCAATTAAGAGACACACGGACACAAAATGTTTGTGATGGTTGGTTTTTGTTTTGTGCAGGTCGGTTTTTGTTTTGTGCAGGTCGGTTTATGTTTTGTGCAGGTCGGTTTATGTTTTGTGCAGGTCGGTTTTTGTTTTGTGCAGGTCGGTTTTTGTTTTGTGCAGGTCGGTTTTTGTTTTGTGCAGGTCGGTTTTTGTATGCCTGACCTTGAGGTTATTGTGGGGGGGCAGTTAAATGGAGGTGCTCATATTGAAAGTAGGCGGCTCATTTAACCGCCACATGAAGCAAGCCTTTTTGTTAAATTACTCATGAATCATCCCCTCCTGATACTCTGGAACAACATTCGTTTTCAGTGCCACCTTGTGGTACTGAAAGATTGCTACTTGTTTAGCTGATGACAAACATCTGACTCTGCCAATGTTATAGAATGATGCATACAACTGCTGTCAAATACTGTTGCAGGGATACTCCAGTGAGAAGGCAGTTGGCTCCTGCTTATAATGTAATCTGTCTGTAAACCTCTCCGTCTTCCAAAATAAGCAACTTCATGATATAACGAATGGTCAGTATCCTATGTTGGGTACAAAGTATAACAAAATATATTTTGACACCAGTTGGGTCTTAAGTTTCTATTGAGATGAAGTTGTTGCGGAGAAACATGCTGATATACCTAAATATTTCTGATAGCGAGCCTTTGGCATGTCCACAACCTCAGGGTGAACGAAACAAGCAAAGTGATGTCTTTATGTCAGAAAAGGCACAGTGGGTTTGGTATTAAACTATGTTCTCTTAAAATGAAGTTTGATTTGAGTGACCCGCTTTGCTTTTATTTAGTTATAATTGCTGTTGTTATTAAATCAGTCACAATGTCTTAAAATGAGAGAGCAGAGAGAGTAATCTTGCCAGTATAATCTATTTAAGCTAGCTAGCTATTATGCATGTTAACTCTTCCGTCTGAATTGTTGCCTACCTACTGTCATTTGTCACTTGGTTTTACAATTCTTCCAATGTATGGTTGAACCTAGATCTGTCAGCTACAGCAGCATCTGAGTTTTGAGTTAAATTTTTAAATAGAAAACCAAAGAAAGTGTTATCAGGACCAGGTCAATCAAAAGTGAACTAGCTCGATACGGGGTATAGATTTCTTCACATGCACAGACCCAATACATATTTGTAGTCCTATTTTAATGTACATTAAATTTGTGAGCATACATAAAGAATAGAAAGTGTGTGTTTGTGTGTGTGTGTGTGTGTGTGTGTGTTTGTGTTTAGCTCAGCTAAAGCTCTGTCTCGCTGGCCTGGGCCATGCAGAGCAGAGAGACAGATGAAGAGAGTTCAGCAGCTAATTTAATTAAATGTGTGTCCAGATCAGATATTTCATTTTCTGGGCCTTTAAGGCGTATTATTGAACAGATGGCTTTTCCCGGGGCTACTTATTTTCATTATATAACACAGCTTGCTGACATAAACACAAATTGCACATTCGGGTCCGCGGTAGTTTGTTTAATTCATAGTACATTTAATTAATTTGTAGCTGTGTAATAAAACATTCTGGATTTCTTTAAGTCACGAACACGGGCGTGCTTTGGGGAATAGCCTTTGTTGTAATCCAAATGCCTGCCCCATGAGCCTGAACGTATCATGTCTCTGGCTATTACCACTAACGTACTGTGACCCTTGATTTAGAACAGCGTGAAGCAATACATTTGGCTTTGCCATTTTTCTTGTAATGCAGTTGCTTCTTTGACACAGTTCAGCAGCTCATCCACTTCCACTTGCCTGGCTGCCTTAACCATTCATAGTGTTTACATCAGTAGTATCTCTGTCAACTGGTTTCTCTTGTTGGCTTGCACCTTCCCCATCTCTTTCTCTCTAGAAGACATCTGACATAGTTTAATGGATGTCAGGCCTCCTATCACACTTTAGAGTGTATTTGCTACACATACTTCCTGACCGACTTCTGTCTGGACATGGAAGGTTCTGGAACCCTGGGTAGCTCTGGCTAAATTAACCGATTGCTGTTGGGCTTTGTATTACAGTCATAATAGACACAGTATTTGTGGAGAGAGGCTAAACATTGACTTCTAGTTATCTACACTGGCAGCCAAGTAGCGTACTGTAAACACATTTCCAATAGCCTGTCACACAGTGAAATTTAGAAATGTGAAAAACACAAGAGGATCATGAACACACATTTATCATACGGCTCTGTGCTTAGAGTGGAAGTGTGGTGGGTTGAACTATTAATGCAAAATAAAAAAGTCCAGTGACGTGAAGTCAGTGGTTGGGCATTGGCACTGGCACTGGCAATTAGGCTGTTAAAACCAGATTTATTGCCATAGGCTACTTACAAATAGCATAAACATTGATAAACCCCATGCTTACAGTTGAGCAGATAGCTCTTACAGAGTCCCACGGGCAACTAACCTGAATTTAAAAAGTATTTAGCCAAATGTAGTCTGAAATACCAATGTCACCAAGATAGGCAACATTTTGAGATCTTACAGTGATCTCGAAATGTATTAGGGCAGAGCTTTTTTTGTCTTTGTATACCAGCTCTGTATTGAAGTTGTGCATTTTGTACAAACGTGTCAATTTTAACATTTCAAAAGCATTTGGAGAATTGGCCATCTGTTTTTCTTTGCCAGATGTGTTTTCTGGTAGGTGCAGATAGCTGTCATTGTCTACTCTTTATTCATTCACAAATGTTGCCTCCCTTTCTGAAATAGGACTGATATTGTTTAGTGTCCATTTTAACAGGTTGTTTTGTTAGCTAACATTACCTTTCTCAGCTTAAGGGATTTGCACCATTTTTCGCATTCGCAGTCTTCCGACCATGATTACAGTAACTTTTGCAAACCTTATGCTACCCAGGAAGCAGGAAAATAGGCTGGTGATGCATAGAAAGATATTGTCTGCGTGACCACTCATACATTATTAAACACCTGATTAAATCCATAATAGAAAAACACAAGGTAGATTAATAATCCCCCAGAACTTGGGTAGCCAACACCCTTGCTACACCAAGGGGTGTTGACCTACATTTCCCACTCCAGAATTATAATGCCCAACGCCCAGCCGCGTCAAACCCTTTATGGTTCTCCAGCTTCACATCCACTTTCTCCATGCTGCTGATGAGAGATTATGGGCATGAATCAAAAGTGGGCTGATTCTCTACCACTCTGCTGTGCATGTCCAGGCAGGTGTGGCTGAAATGCACTAGCGACGGTCGCAGCTCTTATGAATGCACAGCATTGAAGCAGAACAACAGCCCCTGTAACTGTGCAGGTAATGTTCCTCCTCCCAGTCTCAGTTAACATCTGCTGCTCTACTGAATTACTGAACCAACTGGAAGGTTGCAGTTTCCACCAGGACTGTAGCAGAAGGAAGCAGTGTAGTTTATAGTCATTACCCAGTGGAAGTCTCCACCAGGCTAAATGATAACAGTGTGGAGCAAGGTTATGTTAGGTTTCTGATTATATTGTTTATTTATAAGAAAAGAATATGAAATGTAGATTAGTTTCAGTAAGTATTCAGACTTGATATCCTAGTATTTATTCAAGCTGGGAGACATTCTTATCTACTAATGTTTATGCGTTGTCTCTGAATTTAATATTAATGCCAAGGCACACCCTAATGGCATTAATGAATCACATCAGGTACATCACTTCACATGGACTAACTAAGGGAATGAATATTGATTGACATTGTCCCTTGTGCATACTATACATGTGAGGTCCCTTATTCCAGTACTGATTTTAAAGAACTCCATTTGTATAGATCATGGTGCATTTTGAAAGTCTCATAAAGAAGGACAGTGATTGGTAGATGAGTATAGTAACAATTCACACATTTATTATCTAATTAATCATGAACAAGCTAACAATTTCTCTGTGTGCCGTTTTTTAAACCACAGATAACTACCAAAATGTTTGATACATGTACCTGTATTGGTTTATACATCTGTATCTAATCAATGCGCGTTTGTTGTTTGTATTTTATTTAGCATTAATGTTTAGTATTCTCTTGAGATTTTTGAGGAAGAAAATAATTAAATCCATTTGTCACACTTTGTAAAGCAACAAAATGTGGAATAGTCCTGGGGATGAATATTTCATTCCACTTTATTACCCAAAACCGGTCTGCGAGTTAATTTGAAAATGGAGACCGAGCTTGTGCTGCCTTCACTTAGAATACACAGTAGAAAAAAATGTTTTCATGCAGTTTCATTGTTTCTAACCCTAATTTGATTGTGGGGAAACGTAAAAAAATAAAGTTAGGAATAGATCGTCATTGTGTGCATTCAAACCGCTGATCACAATGCTAAAGTGAAGCATTTCTTGCACAACTGAATATGTTTTTTTTGCGCAGCAAGTATATCAAAGAAATAATCCTTAGTAAAGTTAAACAATAAAAGTCATGCCTTCTTGTTGAATGCATGTATGTTAGCTATCTGTCTAGCACAGAGATACCATGTAAAGGTAGAGCAGACCTGCTGGGTAAATACTAGGGTTTCCTTGAATGCAGACCGACATTTTTGTTGGATAAAACAAAATTATATTAAGACATTAAGAAACTTTCCCACAGCTTTAGAGAATGTTCAATTAAGTCTGATAAGATAAATATTTTGTAACATTTGGTGGGCAGTGTCACACAATATGGATATCCCATTTAGAGGGGAGTGTTGTAGCCTTTCATAAATCGCTACAGAATTATGAAAATGTAATAGCAAAAATATTATTAAATGGTTCCAATACTGCTTTCAAGAGATAATGTCATTTATTACGTAACATAACCTACCCAGAATCTGGTTAACAAGCTCTAATAATTTTCTGTAAGAATGTCCTAGACATGTTTCATTTCATTACATGTTCTCCTCCACTGATGTGCTTTACCAACTGAAAGGCTGCAGTTGTCCCTGGATGGCAGCCAAGGGAAGTGAAATAATCTGAGTCATCACAGAACATGAAGCCCCCACAGGGCAAGAAGTTAACAATGTGGAGCAACAATAGACTCCAATCAAGGCCTTGTCAATGGGATAGGAGTCAGGGTGATGATTAAAGAGAAAGCAAACTATAAGAGCATGCATCCAGACTGTGGCAGAACAGAGCATGTTCTGCTTCATGGGGTTTGTGAGATACAGTGTTTTTGGAAAGTTTTCAAACCCCTTTACGTTCACAAAATTGTATTGAGTTATAGTAAGTTAGTTGTTGATCAAAATATTTTTGGCCATCGATCTGTACAATACTTCTGATGACAAAGCAAAAAAGACATTTTGTGCCAATTTCTGAAATTACATTTTTAAATATCTCAGATACATAATTATTCAGACACTTTATTTAGTACTTTGTAGGAGTGCCTTTGGCAGGATTAACAGCTTTGTGTCATCTTAGGTATGCCTCTACCAGCTATGCACATCTAGATTTGGCCAGTTTCTCCCATTCTTCCTTGTAGATCCCTGAAGCTTTGTCATATTGGATGAAAAGTGTCAGTGAACTGTAATCTTCAGGTCCCCCTGCAGATATTCAATGGGGTTCAAATCCAGACTTTGGCTGGGCCACTCAAGACCATTCACAGACTAGTCCACTTCATTGTTATCTTGGCTGTGTGCTTCGGGTCGTTTATATTAAGAGTTTAATCTTTTCCCCGGTCTCCGATCCTGTGCACTCTGGGTCAGGTTTTTTCTTCAAGGACCTCTGAATTTTGCTCCATTAATCCTCTTAATTTTGACTAGGCTTCTAGTCTCTGACGCTAACAAACATCTACATACTGTAGCAGGATGCTCCCACCGTCGTATTTCACCGTAGGGATGTTATTAGCCAGTTGTAGTGCTAGATATTATGGATAGTTGGATTTTTTAGATAAACTTTTTCCTCATATACGCAGAGTCCTTAAGGTGGCAGGACATAGTGGTTATATAAAAACAGGTGCCCTTTCACTTTTGAAAAGTTGATTTAAAAACAAAAAATCTTGTAGGCATTTTGTTAGACAGATGTCAATCTTAAGTGGAGTCTTTTTAAAAATTATTATTGACACTGATGCTCCTGATTTCAACCCTGTTACCTGACTTTGAAATAATATTCAAAATGACTAACATATTATTAAATGCTATTTTGCTATTTGGGAATTATGAACACTGAAGAAAATACTATTAACTTTTAAGGAATTACATTTTATACTATGAGGCACTTGCAGTTAAAAAACCCGCATTCATTTAATTATTGATGCATCAATATATCGGCCAGGAGGAATTGGTATCCAACCGTTATAGGCAAACATTTTATATCAATACCTGCTGATTGCTGGTATGCTGATTTAGACATATTGTGCCTATAACTGTTGGATACCAATTCCTGCTGGCCGATATATTGGTGCATCCATAATTAATGTTAATTTTTGTATACACTGCAACTGCTAGCAACTACGTCAAATTGCTATGACACTCTAAATCTTTGTTCGTTGCTTTTGGGTTCTTGTTCACCTCCCTGACCAAGGCATTTTTTGCCTGATTTCTTAGTCCGGATGGCTGAACCAGGAAATTCTTTATAACCTTTCCCAGTTCTTTGCCTCGAAAAGATTTCTTGGAGGTTGACTGAGAGTTCCATGGAATTGGTCGACTGAGAGTTCCATGGGGTACCACTGGTTTTTGCTTGGACATGCACTCTGAATACTTTCCACAGGCTTTGTATTTATCTGTCTCCAGGGATCTGACTGATTGTGTAATGCTAGTTGTGTAACGTGTAATGTATGTTCTGTTTGAGAATAGATTGGAGACAATGAACATTATGTTAAATCAGTGACCTTTATGCACTTATAAAACAAAACATACAAGACTCAGCTGTTTCTGTCAACCATTCCCTTTGTTACAATGTAGTGGTGGCAATTTCATTGGTTTAAATGTCATTCTCTTCCTGCATAGATTCAAAGAAGTATAATTATTTATTTTTCTTCACCCTGGCTACTATCCTAATCTGCTCCCACACAAGAACAAAATTGTCTGGTCTGGAACTGGACCAAATCGTAACCATTCATAGATGTCTACTGTAAATCATATTCCGTTATATTGAAAGGAGTAATGAAAAATATGCTGGTGCCGAAAAAATACACTAATTAGCAAAACTGTGACAGCCCCCTCGCTTCTGTAATAATTGCAAAAATGAAGTGTGAAATAGGCAATCATTTTTTCACATCTCGACAAAGTCGTAGGAATCGTGGCTCACACGATGAGAGCGATGAGTCCCTCTCTGATGGTGACATCTGTCGTTATCCAGACAAAACGCCGTGTGTGATGGGCTATAATGGGCCATATGCTAGGATGTGTCACTGGAGGGGTGAGACCACGGCTGAGAGGGTAAGGGGTAGAGACAGAGTTGTCGCGACACTGCAATATCATTTCACTGGAGGAATCACTGAGCTCAGAGTACGCCAAGAGGATAAATGAACCGTTCAGATTTCTGGGACAAAGATGTTTTACTGCAAGTGAAGAAGGGTACATCTGCCAGGAAATGGAGATAGGAGTGTGATGTGATTAATTGCTCTTCCTGCTTGGAAAAAAACTGAGGTGATCTTGAGGGAATGATCGACGTAAATTGTGTTAGTGAGCTACTTCCAGCAGTTAAAGAAGATCAGAAATCGGAAGGGTGTTCAGGAAGGGGGGGGTCAATGATCTTTCGAAACATACCCATTTGGAGCGATGAAGAAGATTCTTCGCAGCTCTGTGATTCAATCTAAGCAGAGATTAGTCAGTGCAGTAGCAAGAGCAGTTTGACCGTTATGCCTTCAGGCCTGGCCAGAATGCAACAGCTGCTAACCAGATTTCCGCCTTACATTAGGTAGTGCCAGGATTTCATCCAGACCAGGCCCTCATACACTTATCCAATATGTCAAATCTTCTGGGACACACTTTGTTCTGCTGTGATGCAACAGCCCTAAAAGAGTGGCCTGCATCAACTTAGTCCCTGAAGGCCTTTGATGAAGTTGAGCATGGAGCTTTTTCGTTGCTGACTGCACAGTGCAAGCTGTCACTTTGTTTCAATCCAGGGGCCCTTGTGAGCTACCACATCCATATCTCTTCCCTCTCTTCGTCTCTCTCGCTTAGCCACCTCCTGAAACAACCCAAAGCAAGACACACCAATAATGGATCCACATTCATCAACTCTTTGCCCCCTCTATAATCCAGACAGAAGCAGCTGTGTCTGGGTTTTACTGGAGCAAGAAAACATATTCGTAATATCTTTGAAATGGATAATTTTTGTTTGCAAAAGTCCTATTGTAACCTGTGTTTGAGTTTACTGCCCTGTAGTAATAAAACAACAAGTGTTTTGCGGTTTCTTTGGTTGACTTGAAGTAGTACTGGTTTTAGTTCTGTATCCAGAGCTTTTTTTGCAGTAAGAAAAGTGTTTTCATTTTCAGCCAAAATTAAATTACTGATAAGGTGAAACAAGCAGAAAGGGTTGAGTGGCTGTAGCACATATCCAGTTTTCTTTTGACGAAGATCAATGCAGCCATGCAGATGTAATCCTACCAATGGACACTAAACAAGTGTGGGTTGTTTATTCTTTTAAAGCAAGTCAAAAAAGATAACGTGAATCACAAAAGATAATGAAACCCACTAAACTCATCAGTAATTTAAAACATGGTTGGTGTGAAATTATGCACAAGTGCATAAAAACACTTCAGTTTTGTCTATGTGGAATGCATAAATGAGTGTTGCTTTGTTTTCGGTGGAGAAACAAGACAATATAAAAAACCTTTTTTCAGGTAGAAATGTGAATTTAACAGTTAGTACAAAATGTCAAAATTAAATGGGCATCATGAAAGAAAGAAAAGTATATGTTCAATTACAAACAGTATGAAATGCACTTTCTCACACACACACACACACACACAAACACGTATTAATATCAAAGTTAAACCCATTGAAAAATGTGACCTAACAGTGAGGTTTAGGTTAGTCATAAATGTTCGCTCTACAACCTAACATGTATACCCATACACACGGAAGTATTATATATTGACATATATTTCGAGAACATATATTTCTAATATGTGCCTATATTTTATATTTTATTACTAAAGTATGACTATACAGTGTATGTATACAATGTATGTCATACATATATTTACATTCGATTTGGGAAGATTTCAAATATGTTTTAATGTCTTAAATACATGTAAATATACAGTTCTGGAAAATATTAAGAGACCATTGCACCTTTTATTTCCTTCCCAAAAAAGTTGAGAAAGAAAGTTTTGAGTGAGGAACAGAAGCGTTCAATTTGCAGTGGTCTCTTCATTTGAACCCTTTTGTTCCTCACTCAAAACCTGATGGACTTTTTTGAAAAAGAAAAAAAAGGTGCAATTGTCTTTTAATTGTCTCCGGAGCTGTGTTTACATAAATTATAGTTGGTAATATGCATGTATTATTTACATCTAACTGATATATTTCTGTATTTGTATTGTTTTCTGACATGTGTTTATTATGTTATCTAGTCGTGTCTTTGAAGTACTTTTACAGAGAGGAATAGCATTCATGATACGGTCTTAAAATTTATGCATATTGTTTTCATAATTGAGTCTCTTTTTCTGGGGAAAATAATGTTCTGAAGGTTTATTCCATGATGTGTTGATGAGAAATGCTTTAATCAAATCAAATTTATTTTATAAAGCCCTTTTTACTTCAGAGGTTGTCACAAAGTGCTTTCACAAAACACTCGACCTTAAACCCCAAGGAGCAAACAACAGTAGTGTTGAACATCAGTGGCTAGGAAAAACTCCCTAAGAAGGTCAAAATTTAGGAAGAAACCTAGAGAGGAACCAGGCTCAGAGGGGTGACCAGTCCTCTTCTGGCTGTGCCGGATGTACATATAAAGAGTCCAAATTGTAATAGTTAATCGATGCATGTGGGCTGAGCCCAGAGTCTATTTAAACCTAGTCCAGATTGGAGGCATGACCAGATGGACAAGGACAGGGACAGACTGGGGAAGAGGGGGTAAGCAGAGTGGTAGCTGAAATTGTCAGGGCGGACAGGGCCCAACAGGCAGGAAATCAATCCACCCACATTGCCAAGCATCAACCAAAGGGACACCCACCGACCGCAATCATCCTGAATGAGGGCCGAGTATTTCCTGCAGAGTACAGCACAATTGCACTAGTGTGCAACAGAGAGACAACAACAAGCCAGTGACTCCGCCCCCAAATGGCATTGGAGGGAGGGCATCCCATTGGCGATGAGAGCCCACCTGGCAAGACGGCATGGGTGGACAGAATCAAGCATTTCTGCTCACCCTCACGCCCCAGGGCCAGACTGCACTTAATCAACCTATTATTTTAACATATAATATTCAACATAAAAATGTATTATATGTGCAAGTTATTTATTTCATAAACATATTAAGGGCACATATGTGAATATATGTTGCAAAATTCTCTACATTTATTTACATATATCAGTTTTCCTGGTTGGTAACCGTAACCGATCAGTAAATCCTAAACCTTAGCCTTAATGCCTAAAATGAACCCTAATTGTAATCTAAACATAACCTTAAGTCTGGACTGTCGGTCCTCATTCAGATGGTTAAATGGCAACACGCACACACTCACATGCACAAACACCATGTAACAGCAGTTCTTGATCTCACCCTAACAACACTGAAGGACAAGATATTTCACAGTGGGTTTTGAATAGGAAATACTAGACAGTCTTCCATTAAAGGAATATGTCATTCTGTTAAATAACTTGCTTCAGATAATGTTATTAAATCAAAACTGTGGTTTTGTGACCACTGGTACTCAGCCACCAAGATTACCTCATACCTCACCCATTGTTGATAATATTCACTGAGATACACTTTCTATGAACTGGTGGCTTTTCAAAGATGGACGACTGTTGTTTTCAGGCTAATCTACTCAATTTAGCGTAGTAGCGGCCATCTTGCTGGATCCAGTTTTAAAGGGTGTGCTTACACCTACGCATAATATCCACTTAGTGCTCACTAGACAGACTGCAGTATCAAGGGAAAGTGCTTTCAGAATCCCGCTAGAGCAACAATTATTTGAATTATTTTTAATAGAGTTTTTGTGCAGGTGATAATTAAAATGTCTTGTAATTAATTATAATTATTTGACTTCTCTCTGAGGCTGTGTATGGTCAGCTTGCTGGGCCAGACTTCAGCTAAACTGTAATACCTAAGCAATCTTATTTGAAAAGTCTAATGTGTACATTTAGACTGAAACCCAATGGCCTTTAACACTACACAGGTATTATCTCGTAGCACCTTGCACCTTGCTTTTCTTTTTACTATTCTGGGACAACGCCATGTAGTATGAACTGAAATAGCTATGCGATTTTACCACTTGGCTACATAAAATATCTATCTTTTGGATTTGTTGACAGTGATGTCCTGTACACAATTTGAGTTTGACAGCGTCTTTCCTCCCCTGTTTCCATTCTACAGCAGACCAACTGTTCTACCACAGACCAGCTGTTCTACTGAAAATAAATGTAGACTGAGTGTAAATCAGCCATTGCTCATTAGCTATCGTTTGGAGAGGATAGTCTGGCTTTTACAGCTTTTGATATTCTAACAAGCTTCTTTTGAATATCTGTGTGCTCTTCTTTCCAATAGCTCATGTTGATAGGGATTAGAATTCCATTCCGGGTATGGTCAGCTGAGTATTTTTCAGTTGGACATCCATACTGTCTCCTACGGTTTTCCCCCCCAATGATGATAACTATTTTAGTCCGAGTCACTGGTTCAACGGTAATCAGTACTTAAGACAATCATGCATATTTTCAAATGTTGCTATGTGTTCTGACTTTGGCTATGGGCCAACCCATCAATGTTTGGGAGCAATCAGACAAGCCGTATGTTTCAGGAACTGATCAAAACGTTTAGATGTTTTGTTTTTGCAACCGAGAACTAGGTTCTCAGATCCAGGTTCCATGCAGGGAACGAAGGCCCAAGGGTGTGGTGTTTGGCCTGACCAAGGGTTTTAGGTACAGTAGCCAGGTAACACACTCACACAGTCACGCAAACAAGCCTTGTTATTAAAGGCTTTCTCTCCAGTCTTTAAATTGGGTAGCTCGTGTTGATATAAAAAGCTAGCAGATCAATGCTGTTCAACTGAATCTTTGTTGGGGGAAAATGTTATTGTTTTGTTTGTTTTCTCTGTCTCTGTCTCTGTCTCTCTCTCTCTCTCTCTCTCTAGGCTTTGATATAGTGTCTCTCTCTATCTCTACCTCTCACTATATGTTTGATATGGTGCCGCTGGCGTACAGTGAAATTGCTTTCTTTCTATGGCCAGCACCGGAGAGTTAACAGGAGAAAATAGGACAGCCCAGGCTGTCTGCATTGTATTGTTGCAGTCTGTAACTTCAATGTTGGGTGTCATAGAAGGAAACTTTGGGCAACTAAACCTTATATCTGACAGTAGGCTTTATTGGTCCCAAACTGAGTCTTTTATACTTCCAGTTTAGGACTTTTAGAATTCAGCTGTAAATCTGAAAAGGAACTTCCATGAATTCCCAGTGCCTCCTAGCCATTCCGCCCTGAGTCCATCCCTGGCTTGATGATGCCACTACAGTAACAGGAACTTGAGATCGTTCTGGGGACCGACAGAAATCATCAGGGTCGACTGTGATCAAGTCTACAGATCTGACGCTCCATCTTAGGAGATGCAGCCAGTGTTGAAAATGAAGATGATTAGTCGTCGCAAATGATGAAATGAATCTTCCGCTATGGTTATCTGTAATGTATCAGAACAATCTGAGAGCGCCTGAAATCAAGATAATTGGTTTAGTGGGTGTTTTGCGTCTTCACACAGGCTCGTCTCACTGCTGAACACTTGCATTCACACACCCCCGTTGCACACACGGACACATGCACACCATGTTGTGCTCATTTCTTACTTTCCATCGCTGCGCCCAGTCTTGGGGAAGGTTCTGTTGTCTGTATCCTTTGCTAACAGAGGGTTGTGAGTCATCTGACCATCAGTGTGTTTCCTGAGTCACAACGTGAGTTACATTGATCTTAGCTTGGCCTTGGTGGACATATCTTTTAAAGTCCTCTATCTAATAGGCCATTTCAGCTCTCTCACATAATATTTTCCCACATTACTTCTCTCTCTGCCTTACACATTAACCCCCCGACCCACATACAAACTTGCAAACACACAATTAACCTTGTCCTACCTCAATGCTGGCTGTATCTAGTGTCGTTATTAAAGGACTACTTGGGAGGTAATTACATTAACTGGTTCATTTGGTGGAGCATCAGATGAAACTGAGGCCCTCAGCACACAGGAGGCTGGTGAGAAGGGAAATAAGAAGGAACAGAAAGATAGTTTTGAGGTGTTAAAACCCTATATTTTATATAATATACACAAAACATCTATACACAACAGCTCAGTGTACCATATTATAAATTACCTTGCCCACTGTCTAGCTTATGCTTCCTACTCAGGAAAATTGCAATTTTAGCTTGTCCAATCTGAACATTTAAAATTTAACAAACGTTTTTGTTTTTTCTTTTATTCCAAAATAGAAACCGGTGCTAGTAAAATCCGCCCCAACAGCTGAAAAAGATATATACATATCAAACTGAGGTACCAGCAGCGCACATTCAGTGAACCAATGGAAAACAGTCTCCCTTACAGTCAGGGCCGGCCCTAGGCATAAGCGAAACAGGCGGTCGCTTAGTGAGTCCGCTAGTGACTCAAGCGTTAAGGTCTTGTTATTATTCAAGCCCTTTTATTGCATTATTTCTATTTTCGCTGTAAAGAACATATGAATTGCTTCTATGTATGAATTGTGCTATATAAATAAACTTGCTTACTTGCTTAACACATCTCCTATACAACACTTTCCTTTAACCCTACCTGCTCCAAACCTCTCAAATCAAGTAATGCTGTCACTTCATCAGATGGTGGAACATTAGATGTGATTCACAGTCTTGGGAATAAAGTGTCATCAGGATTCATCCCCAGTTTTGAAACTGGGGAGTTGTCGTTGGATGCCTGATTTATGAAGATATATTTCTATCAAAATGTAGTAAACTTGTAAGTAGTGAGTCACAATACACTGCACCAAAAATTAAGGGAACACATAATCATCACAGTATAACACCGAGTCAATTAAATCTCAGGGAATGTCAATCTGTCCAGGAAGCATGAGCGATTGTGAATCAATGTCACCTGTTTTGGTCCAAATGAATGTGACAACAGGTGCACCGGAGAGGCAGCAGCAAGACAACACCCAAAAAGAGAATAATTTTGCTGGTGGTGGCCACAGACAATTGCTCTTTCCTTATTCTTCCTGAATGATTCTTCTCTAGTGTCCTTGTCACTACTGGTAGCATGAGGCGGACTGCAGCCCATTCAGGTTGAACAGGTCCTCCAGCTCCTCCAGGATGGCATCTATATGTGCTGTCATAAGAAGGTTTGCTGTGTCACCCAGTACAGTCTCTAGAGTATGGAGGAGATACCAGGCGATGGGTCGCTACATAAAGAGAGCTGGACAGGACCATAGAATGGCATCAACCCAGCAACAGGACCCATATCTGCTCCTTTGTGCAAGGAGGAACAGGAGGATGACTGCCAGAGCCCTACAAAATGACCTCCAGCAGGCTACTGGTGTGCATGTTTCTGACCAAACTGTCAGAAACGAACGCCATGAGGGTGACATGAGGGCCCAACGTCCTCTAGTGGGACCTATGCTCACACCCTGCAGCTGGATTGGCACTCACCAGAGAACACCAGAATTGGCAGGTCTGCCATTTGGCTCCCAGTTCTCTACACAGATGAGAGCAAGTTCACACTGAGCACATGTGAAAGACTTGAAAGTGTATGGATATTCAAGGTGTCAGTCGGAAAGATGTAACCAATGAGCAGGTTGACTTAGGTTCAGTCAGTATAATTTTGATGCAAAACATTGGGTTAAACTTAGAAAATAATTAAATACAAGATTCGGTTATGTCGAGGGATTGTTGTGCAAGTGTGTATGTATTACTTTACAAAAGTACGGCATTTATTTTCGTATTTTACATTGTTCATAAATAGACACTTGTAGCTGTCTTTGGAGGTTAGACTGACCATTGCATGCTTAGCTGGCACCTGTTGGTATGGGCTGTTTAGCAATTCCAGCGCGGTTAGAAATTCAATATGCATTGTTAGTTTCACACTTTTTATTTTGAACTGTATTTATGAATAAAGAGTATACATATGGTTGATAACTATGGTAATCTCAGGTTCTCTCAGATATTCTCACAGATCAACATGCTGGGGACAGTGTAGGACTGGTCTGTACGTTTGATGTTCCCCATCACCTCACTCAACTGATTGGCCAGAGCCTCTGACAAGATTTTCCAATCAGTGCACACTAAAGCCACTGGCCTCCAGTCCTTCACCACCCTAAGGTCACCCTTTTTAGGTCACCCTTTTTTTGCTGTGAAGACAGCAACCTCTTAGCGTCGCAATCCTTTAGGTATACAGTCATTTACAGCTGCTAGCCTGTCCTCAACCAGCAAAACCCAAAATGCCTGATCAAGACCTGGTGCTCTGCCATTTCCATGGCCTGCAGCACAGCATAGAGCTCCTGCAGTGACACCCCGCCTGTCAGCCAATGTGGGACATTAAACCTTGAGGGACTGTCTGCCCTCAGTCTCCTTTTGCATCAACCAAAGTCTGGAGTTCAACAGTGTCAGACACTAAATGTTATGTTGAATTAAAATACCTATGGTCCAACACTGCTGGACAGAAACAAAACTGGCAGCACTTAATATTGTATTAATGTGCAAGTTAGCACTCTTGTGTTAATTAACACCATCTCTGTAGTTAACCAATGATCAGAGAAGCCTGATTGGATTACACACTGGACTTACACACCTGAGAACGATGCTCAAAACAATACAGCCTGTCTATCCTGGCCAGACTGAGGGGGTTGTCTCTATGACTTTGCCATGTCTCACAAAGCTCGAGTTTCAGGCTGACTTAAAACTTGCCTTGAGGCTTTGTGAACTTCCTTATGGTTCCGGTCTGAATCCTAAACAGTGCAATTAAAATCCCCAGCCAAGAATAATATAGTTCTCGGTTTCACACTTATTATGGCTAGTGGGCAGTGTCTCTGTAAACACAGCCTTCCACTACCGGGGCAACACATCACGAAGTGTTGTTTTCATACATCGCTGTAACTTGCTAAAACCTCCCCTGATCAACCATGTCAACCCCCTAAGACCAAGGCAAAAAAACATGACAGGCTCACCACCATTAGCCCAGAAGAGTTAACGATTTTACAATGTTACCAGGCCACTCCTGTTTCCACATGATGTTATTGCCCTTTTCGCTGTTAAAAGTTAAGAAATTTCAGGGCTAGTCAAACCTCCCCTATTACTTTCAACGTCGTACATTTTACTGTGCCCACAAATATTTCAATGTCGGGGAAAAATGTTGCCGAATTCTGCCAGTCTTGTGTATGTATTTCTTTCCTTCGGTCACCATAAGAAACTGTCACATCCTCTCAATACCATACCTCCCTTCCAACCCACTGCTCTGTTTTGCTGTGACCTTTCTGGTGACTCACTTTCACTGTCTTCACCTCAGGAAGCTTCCTCTGTAGTCTTTGCCACCTTTTCAATAACTTCATCCATACCTTCCTTCTATACATTTCTCTTAGAAGACCCCTTATCACCCATTTCCTCTTACTCCTCTGGCGTTTGAAAACAGACATCTTGTTCTACATTGGTTCGACCACACCCCTGTCTTCAGTTTCTCCTCACAGAACTCACTCAGCAACCATCACTGCAGCTCTACCAGCTACCTGCCCTTTCCTTGTAACTTTGTTCTTTCTGCTCCCAGTGGACAACCCCCACCTATTGTTCCTCTCCATTTTCAGCCACATCCACCCTACCCCTGATCCAAGTGCAGACTCATCGCTCTGTGGTGGGCGGGGCTGTGGTCATTCAAGCATCAGAGCTCCCCACACCCATTGTCAGGACACAAACGTGCCAAATACCCCGCTCTTCCCCAGTCAAAGCATTTCATGCTCTTCGTAGAAGCAAAAATGGAATAACACAATAATCAATTCCTCCGTGTCTTTCGACAACATACTCACTTTCCTCCTAAAAGCAACAACCAGTTTCAAGGGGACAGAAGCTGACCTTGACGCAATAACCCGCGGCCCAGTATTTCATCTATAATCTCAATGATATACTTAACGCGTCCATGCGCCATAGAGACACCACAGACACTTCGAATTGAGCGCTTTAGGGCATGTTGGCACCATAAATAACATTTGCTACGTTCAATCCTTCTGGGACAAATAAACACTCTGTTGTATACCAGCATGTATATTTGGCGGCATGTTTGGTTGTACTAAATGCCTTGACACTAAGCGCATTCACATGAATGTGTTGTCAGGGTGTTGAGTCACTGCAGCATTGTCCTATGAGATGCTCATGACTGCTTTCAAATGTAATGAAGCCCTCGGCTGGCACTGATAGGAGTCCCTCCAGTCCCATCATTCCCCACTCATTCCTGTGATCCATTTTATTTCACCATCTATTTTAACCTCTCCTCCAAAACATAAACACACATCTCCACCCCACCAATCCAAACTTTATAGAGGAGGCTGTCTGGGCCCAAGATGAGTAGCTTTTGGGGTTGAAATATCTACTGTAAAACTAAGATGTGATATTTTGGTATGCAAGAAATGTCCTTCACATGATGTGGGTCCTTGGATGTACTATGTAAGATACTGTATATCAGATTTCTGAATTCATTTACTGTGAATGGAAAATAACAAATTCAATCCACAAAATCAAATTCTAGTTGAATCTGAGAAAAACACATTTGACACTTGTTAGAATGTTCCAATGACACAATACTGGGCTGTAAATACAAAATCATTTTGGTGATTCATTAAAATCAAAGGCATCACAGTCCATCTGGAACATAACAAATGTCCCTAGCTGTTATCAATGTTGCTAGTTAATTATTAAAATGTATAATTAAATATATTTGAGGACATAATTAGAAGGAAGGAAGGGTAGTAATTAACTGATCATTAAATGGCTTTCCCTTTCAAATTAAATTAAAACATTTTCAAAATTCTGTGCAGATCGAACAATACCACAGAAACCGTATTGACATTTCTGAATCATAGATTTCAAAATAATTGAGAATCTGCATATTGTGATAGGCTTAAGTTAAGGACTTAGAGGGATTATTAAATAAATAAATACATGTCAAAACAGTTCTGAGATCTGAGATGATTAATATTTTAGAACTTTGCTTTAACCAGACTAGAACTTTACTCTCCCAAGGGCATGACAGGACCACCTGAAATGTATTCAGTCAGTATCATACCAGAAATCTCAGTTTGAACACACCTAGACTTCCAGTTTAACTTGTATTGACACTGAGGTGCTGCTAATTAAAAGCTGCTAATGAAACGGTAGCCCAGAGTCATAGACTGTGTGTGTGTGTGTGTGTGTGTGGGTGTGTTACTACTTCATCCATCTTGGGCCGTATGACTCTTTGTCATGGTATTCAGCATTAATGCCACAGTTATATCATCCCCACAATTTGTCGATATGCTGTCAACAGCCATTGTGCAGCATCACGAGCGGTCTAGCAACGTTGTTTATTAAAATAAATGACTGGTACACACACACACACACACACACACACACACACACACACACACAATGACCCTTAAGAACACTCAAACACTCATACTCCTACTGCGCATGTCTCGCATGCACCCGAACTGACAAACACTTGTGTCAGTGGTTCAGTAGGAGTGATGAAGGGGTCAGATATGAGTTTACTGAAACACTGGGATATCTTTGTGTTCTGTCTTTGTGGTGTGTGTGTGTGTGTGTGTGTGCGCGTGCGCGTGTGTTTGCGTGTTTGCGCGTGTGTGTATGCTGTGTGCCTGTAGCCCAGGCGACGTGGCTTTGCCCAGTCAGATGTCTAGCTCAAACTGAGGCCCTGTGAATATGAAGGGGTGTTGCGCTCTCTCTGCTAATTGCCAGTGAGTCACCGCAGGTCTGACTCTGAGGGTATTGCCCTAGCCTGACACTAAATAAAGGTTGTCCTTGCTTCTCCAGAGCAGGAAACAGTTATCTGTGAGGTAGGCTGAGAATCAGCTCTTGTTGCTGATTATCTTCATGCAGGCATTTAAGGAAAAGACAAGTCATCCTTTGGTGAGTCTAATGGGGTCACTGGAGGGCAATTTAACCAGAAAAACAGACATGTTGGTAGTCTTTCAAATCTCCATGCACGTTGAGGGTACAGGTATAAGGATGACTGGAGATACACAACTTTAAACTAGACTTTTTACAGTACAACAACTGTCAAAGCCCACTTTATTTAGCTGTTTCCAATGTGTGACCAGCCCATTCTTGTGGCTAAGTGCGTTTCACAATTTGCGCCCTTTTGAATTGTGTAACTTTGAGTGCACCTGCTGCCTCACCGACAATCTCGCACACAATCTTTCTCAGACTCTCTCTAACACACACACAAACAGCGACAAACCTACGTCATGCCCCCTGTGTACCTGTTAATAAAGGATGAAGTGACCTCAGCTGGAGGGACAGGGTGAATTAGCGTCATCCCTCGACTCTAGTCACCGAGTCACGTAGCTGGCTCTGTCCTGCCTTCCTGGGGGCGTTATTGTGGTGATTACTGTAGTTACACTTCAGACATACAGTATCACAATACCCTAATGTAATCATCTGAGGAGTTTGGCTTTTCTTTTTCATTACGGTGTTGTGACTAGTGAGGATGCTAGCGAACTGTCAGTCAGTGGTTGCTTCTATTCTCCATGGACTATTCACTAAAATCTTCAGACCTAATTGGATCAAGACCATTTTATACAGATGCCTTGTGTGTGCAAATCATGTTTTATTCTTCTTAATTTGTCTTGGCTCATGGCTGTGTGAAATAGAAGGCAGCAGATATGTGTGTTTTGGCTGGAAACATCAAATGATTTCTCTTAATGAAGATGTCACACTTGAAACAAAGAAAGACAAAACGTGACAAAGTGAACTTAGTAAATCATGTAATTGCTTCCACTTGTTTGTGGCAGATTTGTGGACTTGAACAGTTATGGTGTACTTGGTGTGTTCTGTTTGAAGTCAAGTCTTTCAGTGCACTGCTCTCACCTGTGTTGATTTCACGCTTGCTAATATGATCTCATTATGCTGTGATGAAAACCTACTCAGTAATTCATGTCTGATTTTGTATGCTACCAAAAAAATCATATTTGCATCTTAAAGTTGTGAGGAAAAGTTAGAACAGTTTTTTTGGGGAATTACTCACAATTAATTAAAACTGCCAGATGGTGTATACTTCTATGCTTATGACAGCTGGACGCTCTACGATAGTACTACCTCAACATCAATCAAATTTTTCAGAAAATTAAAAGGCATGTTCAATGGACTTCATTCACTTGGCTAGTCAATAACATTCAGTCAATCTGTGTGAGGTGTGAGGGTAGCGAGCACATAATGGAGAGGCAAAAACAAAATTAACCAAACAACACACACAAAGTATCATGTTCTTCTCTTTATCCGACATAAAAACTCAGTACAGTCACAAACTACCCGTGAGGTGCGGGTGTAAATGAGTAACCTTAAAGTCATCATAATTGCTAACTGAAAACAGGCCAGATGTGGGTGTGAAGAGTGCGCTGATGCCATCTACTCCAGCCGGTAGTTAGAACACTAGCAAGGTGGCACCCGGAGAGGGAGAGAGCACGCTGTGCCACACAGAGCAGTTGTAACAGTACCCAGCTCCTTTCCTTGTGACTGTATCCTGCCCAGTCCACCAGATACTGGACCCGGCCCCACTGTAACGGGAGTCCAGATTCGCCTCAACCATGTATGCCGGACCCCCAGCTACCTCCACTGGAGGCGCTGGCACCAATGCAGGACCGGACCACCTGCCTGAGAGAGACATGGAAAGATGTTAGTGTATGGCAGATCTGCATGCTCTTTCTGCTGCCACACTGCCTCTGGCTGGCAGACATTTGTGGGGGACCAGACCAAGTTAGACTTCCTGAACCACTCCTCCACGGCCTAGATGTTGCTGGAGTAGTTGAGAAAACGGGCCCCTCACTTGGTCTGTTGTGGCAGAAAGACGCTCCGCCTGCCCGTTGTTCCGTGGGTGGTACACGGATGTGAGGATGACCGCAATCCCCAGGCTGGACATGAAGGCTTTCCATAGTTGAGACATGAACTCGGGGCCACATTCAGAGACGATATCCTCCATAGGGCTAGAAAACCTGCTGGAACAGCAACTCAGAGAACTGGAGGGCAGAGGTTCCCCCTGCACTCTCCGGGGAACATAGGTCTTGTCCGGGGGGCTTGTTGGTGGGGCGGGTTCTCCACGCCCATTGAATATCCGCCCTGATGTTCTTCATACCCGGTCGGTACCTCAGGGTGAACTGGAAGCGCTCAAAGAACAGGGTCCACCTGGCCTGGCGAGAGTTGAGGCACGACGCAGCTCTGACATGTTAAATTATCCGGTGGTCTGTCAAGACTGGGAGTGGCTCCTGGATGGCCTGGAACCACTAACTCTACTCCTCCGGTGTCAACTACATCAACAGTAGCTCACGGTCACCCATGTCTTAGTTCCTCTTCGCCGCAGTCAGTTTCCTGAAGAAGTATACACTGGGGTGGAGCCTGGGAGGAGTCCCGTGCTGCTGGGAGTGGACCGCCTCCACACCGACCTCAGACACGTCCACCTCGACCGCGAAGGGCTTGAGCGGGTTCGAATGGAGCAGTAGTGGAATGGTGTTGAATCGGTCCATGAAGGCCTTCTTTGTGGTGATTGTACTGAATCCCCTGTTGTATTAGTGGGCAAACCTGATGAAACTCTGCAGTTCCTTAATGGCCTTCGGGACTGGCCATGACCTCTCCACCTTCAGCTCTTCCATCTGGACGCCCTCCGGAGCAATGCGGTACCCCAGGAAGGAGACATTGAAAGGAGCAATTCTCACACTTGACCTATAGCTGGTGGTCGAGCAGACTTCATAGAACAGCACGGAAGTGGGCCACACAGTCCGCGTATGTTGGGAAGTACACCAGGATGTTGTTGATGTACACCACCACCCGTAAGGCATGACCAGGTATGGGCCCGATGCCATGCTGAAGGCTGTTGGGTTGGAAATTCCATCGATAGACACTCAAAGGAGTAAGACAGAGACAAAATTCACTTGGCACAATTAGCAGTTTATTTGCAAATAGAGAGACGTGTCAAACGCTTACAGAATAATCATTCGAAGGAGCCTTTAAAGTAAAATTCAACAACGGTCAGTATTTATAACAGTTAAAGGGGTGTGGTATATAAGCTGCACATCAGTGTTAACTCAGTGGAATACATTCCCTTTGTACTATTACAACCTAGGCCTCACACAAAGGGCAGGCTGTCCTTCTCCACATGGGTAACCTATTCAACTCTGTTAGGGCTTACAGCTTCCGGACAGACAATAGATGCCCTAAAGAGTTATACAGATGTGCATATCAATGAGTAACCCAATAATCTGCCGATACCAGTCAATGATATTCCTAGGCAAATACCAGATCCCCCTCTCCTACATTTCCTAAGGAACGAAGGACAGATAACCCTATTCTGAATATCTCATGATCCTCTGTATTATATAGACATGTGTGTCACAACCACAGACCAGAGTTACATACTAGGTAATAGATAAGCAAACATGTCTCCAATGTACATTAGTTAAGAAATTGCTACAACACTGTCTTTCACTCATCTCCCTCCTGGATCTGCACCAGTTTGTAGGCATCCCAGAGGTCGAGTTTAGTGAAGAAGCGGAATCAGGTACCTTTATTTTATGATGGTGATGTTGTTGAGCCCCGGTAATCAGTACAGGGCTTAAGCCCCCCATCCTTCTTAATGAAGAAGAAGCTTGCAGAATCAAGGGAGGTGGAATGATGTGTCCCTGCTCCAGTGCCTCTGATGCATGTTTCCATGGTTGATGCAACTTTGGGGGGGTGTGGCTTCTGATATGAGGTCAATGGTGCAGACCCAGGAAAGGTGTCATGTGGGTAATGGAACCGGACACCATGAGACTGCCATTTAGAGCCTGGATGGGCATCGAGGACCACAAATGGCGCAATGGCAGCCCGAGAGCAGAGACCAGGGGAATGGTCGATGAAGCTCCCTGCAGCTCTGGAGTCAATCAGGGCTGTGGATGTATGAAAGGGAAAGCCACCAGACAACACCACAGAGCTACAGAAAGGATTTGCTATGTTATACAGGGCACCTACTGTGCCTGTCTTCGCTGCCTGGCTACTCACACCCTTTCTGTCCAGCACCAGGGCTTAGGCACATCCCTTCTGGAAGTGCCCCTTTTCACCGCAGAACAGGCACGGACCACGCTGACTTTAGAAATCTCTCTTCTCTGCGGTGAGCCTTGTAATTCCCATTTCCAACCAAGAGGTCTTGGTCCCAGAGCCGCCTGTTGAAGACATCCAGTGGCATGGAATCGCTGACATATGTCAGCTCCATCTTGACCTATGTTTGCAGTCCCCTGTGAAAATTGGTCCCCAGAGCCGGCTCATTCCATCCACTGTCAGGGCAGAATGACAGAGCATACTCCGAGGCCGCGCTCGTTCCCTTCTTAAGGCACATACGTCCCTCTGCGGGTTGGTCAAACACGGCTCGGAACTGAGCGATGAAATCAGGAAACAACCTAAATTCCCTTATCACCCTTATCCATTTGAGGGCTAGCCCAGTTAAGAGGGTGATTACCGTGGTCACCTTCTTGTAATCTGTATGCTGTCTCCAAAATACATTTCACATTGGAGAAGAAAACCATGACTACTCTCCAAATTACCATCATTCGGTGTTCTCTTACCTGAGCGCAGATAGACTCCAAACGGCCAACAATGGGTGGCGCAGCAACTCCAGCTGGGTTAATAGGACTCACCCCTCCCGACCATGTTGTCATGTGTGACAGCATCTTGCCTAACGCTGTTACCAATCCGGACATCTGTCCCTCTATGGCAGATTCTCTCCACTTGCTCGACCCGAGGCTCCAGCTCCATCTATATGCCCACCCTGACTCATCTCAAACTAGGCAGTTCAGGTAAAACAACAAGAAAAATGAACTGATGGAAGAAACATAACAAATGTGCCTCTATGGAGACAGGTATTTCTGTGAGGTGTGAGGGTAGCGAGTGTGTAATGGAGGCAAAAAAACTAAAGTAACCAAACAACACAGACACCAAGAATTATGTCCTTCTCTTTATCTGACACAAAAACACAGCACCACACGGTCATAAAAAACATGGACACAATAACCTGTGAGCTGTGGGTGAAAATGAAAAACCTAAATAGCCATCATAATTGCTAACTGAAATCACGTGTGTGGGTGTGAAGGGCGCGTTGTTGCCATCTACATCAGCCGGTAGTTAGAACTCCAGTGAGGTGGAGCGCTGGAGATGGAGAGAGAACGCTGCGCCACAGGGAGCAGCCGTCACAATCCGGCCCTGTGCAACTACAGTATCATGTTATGGTAGTATGTTTAGGGAGATTGTCTTGCTCTATGATAAAGCAATAATTTGGAAACATTTGCTTTTACTTTAGCTGGCAAACTGTTTTGATACACTTCAGAATTTGTTTTGATGCTGCCATCAGCAGTTACATCATCAATGGTGCTATGAAGGCCGGGTGTTTTGTAAAAGCACTTTGTGACAACTGCTGATGTAAAAAGGGCTTTATAAACAACATTTGATTGATTGATTGTTATGCTGTGGATCTGTAGACAGCTGCTTTTATCCTCCAGGCTATCTTCTTGCTGTCAATTTGGTATTGTCCAACATAATATTTTCCAGAACTCTGCAGTATCTTTTATATATATTTTTTTAAAGTCTATCTTGGCTGTACTCTTTCTTTGACTACTGGTTTATACATTGCGGTGTGGCCTCTGTAGTTCTCCTCGGCCATTTGAATCTTCTGCAGATGGTATTGACTGACACATCCACACTTTCTTCTTGGGAAGGGGTCCTAATCTTAGATTGTTGTTTTTTTCTTCATAGTGGTGAGTATTATTTGGTCATCCACTGCAAAGATCTTCCTTGGCATCTCAGGTGATTGCTTAGCTTAGCTTTATTTAATTATTTTTCAAAATCATAATGGCTTAATTGGTTTTCATTGACACCTGTTCTGTCCTCATGTTAACAAACATCAGTAACAGACTCCAAAGGAAAATACACAGCCAAGAACATGATTTCTCTTGTGCCTTTACAAAAATTTCAAATAGCAAGACAATTGTCCCCATACATTGTATACATTCTATAGTTAAGAATGGTCTGTGCCTTAGAATCTGGAATTTCAACAAGTAGCTGTCCAAACATTAATAAAGCGTCAAAAGAAGTAAAACGGCTGCCCTGTTCCAAAATATATGGAGGGGGCTGTCATGGGTGTTTTTTTACATTAATGTGTCTTCAATGCTGTTTTTTCTCAGTTGCTAAGATATTTTTTATAAATCTGGGATCAAGTTGATCTCTATGATCATCTAATGAGCATAGCAGTATGCTTTGTTTGCAAAGTAGTTGGTAAAATTTCTCACACAATGTCAGTTACAAGCATTTTGCCTAACCAGTGAAGGGGGATTCAAAGATTTATAGTTTTACATGAAATTTGGGCCAATGTAATTGACCATGTTGTCAATCATGGCCTTTTCATAAGAGAGTATGGGCAGCAGGTCAAGCCCAATTTCAGCATATCAGCTGTGGCATCAATAGTAGGAATATTAAAGAATGAGACGCTATGGAGTTAAAATATATTTGTAAAATACTTTTCTTTAAATTGCAGTGATTTGTTCAGTTGGTGTTTTTTATTTCAATACTCTGTATGTACAACATTTGTAAAGAAGACAATTTAAAAATGTTGAATACTGTAAAGCTGTTTGTTTCAGGATTTAATTTCTTCAGTGAAAGTTGTATCTTTTTATGCAAGAACATGATTTTGTGTTATGTATTTAATGTTTTGAGTGTTTTAGTTGATATTGCATATGAAATGTGTTATTCTGACCAACAGTGATTCTAATTTGGGTGTAAGTTGTTTTTAAAACATGAAATCATGACAACATGAAACGTGGTTTGTAAAAGCACTTTGTGACAACTGCTGGTGTAAAAAGTGCTTTATAAAATACGTTTCATTGATTGATTGAATTCTGCTACAACAAAAGTGCTCATATTTTTTTAATATGATGATATAATTGTAATAGGCCGGGGACATCAACCAAGAGAATTTATATAGAATGACACAGCCCATGAGACGAGATTACCAAACTAAGATGAGCAGCACACACCTGAAAAAAAGAACTGGTTTGCAATTCTGTGGTGCCCCTCAGGGATCAATTATGAGACTGAAATGAGATTAGAATGTATTATGAGAGGGAACCAGGCCACCAGAGAGGCACTAATACTGTCACGGTGGTGTTATTTATCGACTATGCTGGTAAATGTTTGTCATAAAGAATGTCAAATCATAGCTTGTTTTTCACTTGTGTTTTTCTTTATACCGTCCATACAATTCAAATACTATCCATATAATCCAAATGATATACATCAACCAAATGCTTTTCACATCATCCAATTGCTAGCTAATTCATCAAAATGCTATCTATCTCACAAATGCTATCCATATAATCCAAATGCTATTTGTATATTTAAAATACTATTCATATATTTTCTGTGTAAATCAAATGTGTTTAGCACAATTGTTATTCGTAAATTTATATTGCTATTCATATAATACAAATGAAGGACATTATATGCTTTGAAGCAAGACTGTTACCGACAAAAAGAGAACATGATATTGTCTTTAAAGGGGCAATAAATAGATTTTTCACTGTACAAATAGCATACATACAAGTAATAATGACCTGTAAACATCTGCAGTTTTAGGTTTCTGTTTAAAATATTTTTCTACTAAATGTATCTGAGTGCCTGTGATATTCCCCATTTAAAGTTTTTAAGCGGTCCGTCTATTGGTTTTCATTGACTTGTAATTGTGATATACAGTAGTATCCTTTTCACCCTATAGCACTGGCTTCGGAAAGACAAGACGAGGAAGAGACAAGTAATGTTATTGCTTTGAGGATGGATTCGGTGGAAGAGACCAGTCATGTTATTGCTTTGAGGCAGGATTCTGAGGAAGAGACAAGTCATGTTATTGCTTTGAGGCAGGATTCTGAGGATGAGATAAGTCATGTATTTGCTTTGAGGCAGGGTTCTGATGAAGAGACAAGCCATGTTATTGCTTTGAGGCAGGATTCTGAGGAAGAGACAAGTCATGCTAATGCTTTGAGAGAGGATTCTACACAGTGGCCCTTTTTAACTTACCTTAACCACAGTAAAATATTTTTTCATGCTCCCTCCAAACTCCGCTTTGCTCTGTTAATGTTATCAGTGAATGTCAGAGCAGTAGTGGATTCACATTAAATTTAACAACAAAATCTTGCCTCCTTAAATATACGTAGTTGACATAAATGAAACAAACATGTAGCCCAGCTGGCCTAATGTATGGATTTATGATAATGTTATGGTAATTTGAAAATGAATGGACAATGACATAACTAAACATTAGTGGATGATTGTCTCTAGTGTGAATGTCCTATTTGGCCTTAACTGTGAGGTGCTCATTGCAATATAAGGCCAAAATGTCACATGTTTGTTTATAAAACACTATTACGGTATTGCACTTTTTTGCCCTGGTATCGAAATGTGTATCGCGAATCGTGTAATTTCTCTGGTATTAAAGTTCAAAATTCTTGGGTCGTGATATCCCTTATCCCAATGTTATCCAGATAATCCATAGTTTGTCTATCTGTACTGCAACAGATGTTTGATAAGGTTTCTTGGAGAACGTTGAATTCATTATTGCTGTTTCTTTACCCTGTAGAGAGGAACATTTATGTTCACATTTAAGAGCAATAATTAGACTGTGCCAACTGAATCTGGTTGGTGCGTAACCTCGTTCACTCCCTGCTGGTCAAGGAAATAAGCAGTACCTAATGTAATCATCCCTTTACCCTGTAGGGAGATATTGTTAGTGTTGCACAAGGCCAACCTCTCCCCCACCTCTGCTCTGCACTTCAATAACAGCTAAATCCAATTAATGCTCGGAGATAGAGAAACATGTCCATATTGTTTATTTTCTGTTTAGACTGCTCTTCTCTCCTGTCATATCAACTGATAAATCACTAGGCAGGAAGATGAATTAGTACCAAGATTCTTGTTTCAAATGTAATTTTCCAGTGTTAAATACAGAGTATATTTTCTACTGAGGTTGACTTATTAATGACCACTGTTTTGTTTCACCATGTTTTCACCCTGTCTTGGAGTGTTTATCTCAAGTAAGATAACACTTTTATCAGGTAATACTAATAACCTAACTTTTTTCTTTGCACAACATCTCAATTTCGGTAAAATACACTGGTTCCAATGTGTCTAACTGTAATGTATGTAATATTATTGTCTCGTGGTTTGTGTTAATTTTGCATTGTGGGACCACAGAAGGATTCTTGGCAGAATTCAATGTAACTTCAGGTTTACCAAGTGTAAGAACATTTTGGAAAAAAATATAACTTTTATAAGAGCTAGAATATGCTGTATAATTCTTCAAGCCAGGGAAAGGAAGTTGTATATGATTAAACAGAGCATATTATTGTTTGTATTCTGAGAAGACTAAAACACATCCTTTTCAAGAAGTGTTTTTGAACACTAACTGAAAAGAAAAATACAAGACATTTACATAAATATTTGAAGTGTGTTTTTTTTTAAAGAGTAATTAAAACCCCAAATCCATACAAATGTAACCAGACTTTTACTATGATGCAGCAGATTTTACCCTGAGGCTTGTTAAATATTACTCTTGGATTTTTTTAACCATTCATTAAAGCATAAGATTCATTTAAGCATAACTGCAACTGTACCTCTCAGGAATTATGTTGAGGATGATGGCTAAGGCATCACAGTACCGAGGTGAGGATGATGGCTAAGGCATCACAGTACCGAGGTGAGGGTGAGGATGATGGCTAAGGCATCACAGTACCGAGGTGAGGGGGATGGCTAAGGCATCACAGTACCGAGGTGAGGGTGAGGATGATGGCTAAGGCATCACAGTACCGAGGTGAGGGTGAGGATGATGGCTAAGGCATCACAGTACCGAGGTGAGGGTGAGGGTGAGGATGAGGGCCAAGGCATCACAGTACCGAGGTTAAGGTTAGGAATGATTTTTGAAAGCATCTCGCCTCTCACTGGAATCGAACTCACAATCATCACACTTAAAGTCAGTTGCGGAAACGCTCGCCCTCCATCCCCAATCACAACACCCTTGCAAACAGACACTATTTAAATATCAATACGTAGCTGCCACTGGCGGACGATTTCCGATGGTAAGTAAATGGTACTTCTCATAAATTGACACTGAAAAAAATAGTTTTTTAAGTACCAGTTCCTGTGATGCTGGGTTGGAATTGTCTTACAATTACAACACACTGTGTTTTTTTGAGAACGGAAAATTTCTATGATCACCACAATGTCTTAATCTGACCTACTCTTTCAGGGGATGGTCGGTTCTGTCAGATAAAGTATCACACTCCATTTGCACACTTCCAACCCCTGTCCAAATAACCATGCTGACTCATACACGAGTAACCTATGCAGCATTACCAAACCACTCTGCAAGATTAGGGTCAAGACTATCCAGGCTGAGAGAACCACTGGCAGCAAGTGCCAAGAGATTTGATTGCATCTTTAGGGTGAAAATGTTCTTCGAATGAATTGAGCAACAGTGGGTTGTCTGGCTTTTTCGTTAACTCATCATATCTGCTGTGCTGAATTGTATGGCTTATAATGTCTTCTCAGAACAGGGTGGAATTAGCTTTTCATAATTGAGGTTGAGGATGCCATCTTTCTGGCACTCTGGGAGATGGGTGTGTGCGTGTGTAATGAGGTGTGAGGGCTGGTGACAGCGAGGGCCAGGCAGGGTAGAGGGCCGGTCCCTCTGGGTTGTCAGGGAATGGCTATACATGATGCGATGTGACAGTGCCAGGTTATTGGAAAGAACAAGGCGGCATAGTGCAGGGAGTTGGAACGGAACTGGGAGCTGTAATCCAAGAGGAACTGTCCTGCTGACAATGGACCAAACCACTACCCCAGTTCATATAACTTGTAATACTGTAAATAGGAACTATAAATGTCAGGTGGATGAGCCATATAATGTTATTTTTGTTATACATTTAATGTGTGATGTACTGCATATTTTCTACATGTATTTTGAATACATTTGTACAGGAGACATGTTAGATAGCAAGTTTTTTTACATACTTTTACATTTGATTTGTATTTAAAGAATCAGAAGAGGATTGTCTTATCACAAAAGGTCATTCCTTCCCAGAGAACAAAGAACTTCAGGGTTGAACTTTTATCGACTTATTAACTCTCCGGGGCTTTGGCTGAGTGTTTACAATACTTCCTACAGAGAATCAATGAGCACAGAGAGATATGTTGCAATGCAATGTGTTAACTGTGTGGCAACAGAATGGAACGCTGTTCTTTCGTCCCAGATGGTTCCTTTATTCAAATGAAAAATAAACCTCTGGGTGAAACAAGAATGCATTATCCTCATCGAATGGAACTAATAACAAACAACCTTTTAGACACTGGGAAGACAATTGTCAAGCATATTGTGTTGTTAGAGGTTGTCAGAAGGTCACTTGAGTTTATTAAGGGAAAACTGACAGCAGAGTTCAGAGGAGCCTTCATTATGCCCATACTGTTGCAAAATATTGAATCAGTTGCTTAATGTTTTGAAAAGAAACCGCTTCAGGCTAATGGAATTTAATTCCTTCTTACACAAGAGATACACACAAATGCACACACACCCAACTGCTAATAGATAATAGTCCTTGAACTATAACCTGTGTTTTCTGTCCCCTAGGTGCTGGGGAGTCAGGGAAGAGCACCATTGTCAAGCAGATGAAGTAAGTAACAGAGACCTCTATCAATCAGGGCACATCATGACCTTAAAATATTTATCCTCTTTCATTTTGTGTGTAATTCAGCCCTAGTCCCCCAGCCTTCACTCCTAAGATTTAACTGTGGTACTACTGTTGAACTCAGTGATATAAAGCGGAAAGTCAGTCAGTCATGTTGGAAACAGGCATATTCATTTTTAAAGGCAGACACTTGGAGGGCAAATCTTTGCGCCTTCCTGTCTGTGGTAGCTGGCCTAGATCATTGTCTTCCTGCCCGTTTTTGCTATCGGGCGACTGGAAGCATTAGTCTTCGAGAACAGGATTTTCGAGCACGGTGGTTACGGTAATGACAGTGGTACAACTAAGACACTCAACTCAGACACTCAATTACATGCACTCGTGTAATGACGTATTCAAAACAAAACCGTTTACAAAAGTGGCGCATGCAATCCTGACCCAACCCCACCCCGTACAATTGCTGAATTATTCAAATTTCACAGGGATATAGCCGATGTACATTTTTCATGAATGTAGGTTGCTTGCAGACAGTGGCTTTAAAGCCCAGGTTATTAACACAGCCAGCCATGCAGGGAAACCAATGCCCGAAAGACAGACATCCATAATAACACAGTCATAATAACACAGCTTGGTCTTGCTGTTTAAGCACTGTCTCTTATCACTGTGTAATTTATGTAACCAACTAGCTTACATTCTGCCACTTCTAGTCATTAGCACCAAGCTAGCAGGCCTATTGTGACATGCAGCGTTATCATTCGGGCGCGTTTGTCCTGGTCCAACCCCACAGCCTCCCGTTTTTTGATTTAAGGGCTCAATTCAACATCAAGCCACCGAGGTTTCGCGTCACAGCGTGATTGAAATGTTAAGGCAACGCGCATGTCAAATGAGGCTGCTTTCAAAGTAAACGCTGCATATGTCGGCTTAGGCGAAAATTACATTTCGATCCGTGGCTGTTGGTCTTCAACGCTTCGGCAATACAGATTTAATAGAGCCCTAAATCCACACACTACCGTCCCACTGCCACACGCATACACACTTAAAATGCAAAGCGTTCCCCTGCGCCTGTCAAGCTGAGCGGTGGGCCAGATACATCACCAGCTCACAAGGGAGACATGATTAATTGCACACGCGGGACAGCACTGACCCCCAATTTCTCCGTTTCTACTTAGCTAAAATATGCAATTGTTTTACAGGGATCATCAGATGGATACTTTTCGTTTGATTTGGTGTTTAATGTAGGTACAACAACTGAGATTGAACGTTAATCTGAAAATAAAATTCTAATGTTATGAGACCATATCTATAGGGCAAAATACATAGAAAACAATGTGCCCTGAAAGATCATAGCGTAGAAGTGTCAATAAAATCTGAGAGGTATCAGAAACAATACACCACATTCTCTAGACCCATATTTGACCATGTTCCTATTCATGCCTTAGTCACTAATTGAACCTTTTATTTAAATGCCATAGGACATGCCTACATTCAAATGACGTTCTCTTAAGGATCCGCTAAGCGTTTACTCGTTTTAGCCTGAGAGGTTCAGTCGTGACAGCATAAATGCAGATTTGGTGGAGAGCTGCGGGCGTCGCTGATTCATTCTGATCCCAGTGCGCGCAGTGGAGGCCACAGATGAACACTAACCACGCCATCTTGTGGTCTAGACTCTCTGCTTTCATATTCATCATGTGCTCAGGTTTGTCACAAAAACACAAATATATACAGAACTGTTGATGAGGTTTTAGGAAACTGCCCTGGAAAATAGCGTATAGACCTAATACATCACCCTTATCCCAAAAGTATTTGTGCCACTGACCAACTGATGACTTCTTCCCCTATGGACAATTCTAATTAAAAAAATGACCATTGCTTTTTTCAATTAAAGCACATATTTTATTACAATTTATATTACCCTAACAACTAGGGGTGTGCTGTAATCACATCTGTTTTTCAGATGTGATACTCCTAATCTCATAATCAGATTATCATGGTTGGAAAACCAGGAAGTGCGTTTTGAATGCAAGTAAAGCCTATACCTCATATGCGTTATTGCACCATCAATCAAAACTCTAGCCAATGTGATGCAGACGTTCCTTTACCCAATCAAACATTGTTTATAGTTTCAGAAATGATACCAAGAGATCTGTGAAATTATATATTTCTATAGGCCTACCTTGTATGAACAACATATTATTATTATTATAAATTACTGAGAGGCACCGTCCTTTCTCTTTTAACACCCTGAACAATGCCACAACATTTGTACAATAAAAATGTACTTTTTTATTGTAATATAATATCCAATCATATGTTTTTGGGAAAACAAATCGTTGATATGTAAGTATTTTCATAGCTTTGCATATACAGTAAGGCAAAAAAAGTATTTAGTCAGCCACCAATTGTGCAAGTTCTCCCACTTAAAAAGATGAGAGAGGCCTGTCATTTTCATCATAGGCACACTTCAACTATGAGAGACAATATTAGAAAAATAAATCCAGAAAACCACATTGTGTCACAGTGGGTGTATAGTGGTGGAGAGGACGGACCAGGTGCAGGCAGATATGGCAGTCTTCGTACTCTTTAATATTAAAGAAACACAAAACAGAAAACACAGAGTACTCAGGCAAAACTGCTAAATGAAAGTGAACACACAGAAACACTCACCACAGGGATGATACACTGACATGGAACAATGACTGACAAATGAGGGGAGCAGAGAAGAAACATTTAAACACATACTGATGACCTAATTGGGACCTGGTGTGAGAGATAATTGGAGACAAGACAATTGAAGGGGACCGGGATGAGTTCATGGCAAGTGAGAAGGTGGAGAATGCGGGAGATGGCAGAGCAGTCCGTCACCTCACTGTCACACATTGTAGGATTTTTTATGAATTTATTGGTAAATTATGGTGGAAAATAAGTATTTGGTCAATAACAAAAATTCATCTCAATACTTTGTTGTATACCCTTTGTTGGCAATGACAGAGGTCAAACGTTTTCTGTAAGTCTTCACAAGGTTTTCACACACTGTTGCTGGTATTTTGGCCCATTTCTCCATGCAGATCTCCTCTAGAGCAGTAATGTTTTGGGGCTGTCCAGATCTGGTGACTGGCTAGGCCACTCCAGGACCTTGAAATGCTTCTTACGAAGCCACTCCTTTGTTGCCCGGGCGGTGTGTTTGGGATCATTGTCATACTGAAAGACCCAGCCTTGTTTCATCTTCAATGCCCTTGCTGATGGAAGGAGGTTTTCACTCAAAATCTCTCGATACATGGCCCCATTCATTCTTTTCTTTACACGGATCAGTCGTCCTGGTCCCTTTGCAGAAAAACAGCCCCAAAGCATGATGTTTCCACCCCCATGCTTCACAGTAGGTATGGGGTTCTTTGGATGCAACTCAGCATTCTTTCTCCTCCAAACACAACGAGTTTAGTTTTTACCAAAAAGTTATATTTTGGTTTCATCTGACCATATGACATTCTCCCAATACTCTTCTGGATCATCCAAATGCTCTCTATCAAACCTCAGACGGGCCTGGACATGTACTGGCTTAAGCAGGGGGACACATCTGGCACTGCAGGATTTGAGTCCCTGGCGGCGTAGTGTGTTACTGATGGTAGCCTTTGTTACTTTGGTCCCAGCTCTCTGCAGGTCATTCACTAGGTCCCTCTGTGTGGTTCTGGGATTTTTGCTCACCGTTCTTGTGATCATTTTGACCCCACGGGGTGAGATCTTGCGTGGAGCCCCGGATCAAAGGAGATTAGCAGTGGTCTTGTATGTCTTCCATTTTCTTATAATTGCTCCCACAGTTGATTTCTTCACACCAAGCTGCTTACCTATTGCAGATTCAGTCTTCCCAGCCTGGTACAGGGCTACAATTTTGTTTCTGGTGTCTTTTGACAGCTCTTTGGTCTTGGCCATAGTGGAGTTTGGAATGTGACTGTTTGAGGTTGTGGACAGGTGTCTTTTGTACTGATAACAAGTTCAAGTTCCTCTTAAAGAGGAAGTTACAGGTCTGTGAGAGCCAGAAATCTTGCTTATTTGTAGGTGACAAAATACTTATTTTACCGAGGTATTTACCAATAAATTAATCAAAAATCCTACAATGTGATTCTCTGGATTTTTTTGGTCATTTTGTCTCTCATAGTTGAAGTATACCTATGATAAAAATGATAGGCCTCTCTCATCTTTTTAAGTGGGAGAACGTGCACAATTGGTGGATGACTAAATACTTTTTTGCCCCACTGTATCTACACTCGCTTCTTCAGCAATTATACAAGAATACCTTACAGTGAGGGGAAAAAAGTATTTGATCCCCTGTTGATTTTGTACATTTGCCCACTAACAAAGAAATGATCAGTCTATAATTGTAATGGTAGATTTATTTGAACAGTGAGAGAATAACAACAAAATAATCCAGAAAAACACATTTTGATGAGGGAAATAAGTATTTGATCCCCTCTCAATCAGAAAGATGTCTGACACCCAGGTGTCTTTTATACAGGTAACAAGCTGAGATTAGGAGCATACTCATAAAGGGAGTGCTCCTAATCTCTGTTTGTTAACTGTATAAAAGACACCTGTCCACAGATCAATCAATCAATAAGATTCCAAACTCTCCGCCATGGCCAAGACTAAATACCTGTCCAAAGATGTCAGGGACAAGATTGTAGATCCACACAAGGCTGGAATGGGCTACAAGACCATTGCAAAGCATCTTGGTGAGGTAACAACAGTTGGTGTGATTATTTGCAAATGGAAGAAACACAAAAGATCTGTCAATGAGGAATCAGCCCAGTAGTACATGGGAGGATGTTGTCAACGATCTCAAGGCACCTGGGACCATAGTCCCCAAGAAAACAGTGGGTAACACACTACGCAGTGTCCCTCTGCTCAAGAAAGCACATGTACAGGCCCGTCGGTAGTTTGCCAATGAACATCTGAATAATTCAGAGGAGAACTGGGTGAAAGTGTTGTGGTCAGATGAGACTAAAGTCAAGCATCAACTAAACTCGCCGTGTTTGGAGTAGGAGGAATGCTGCCTATGACCCCAAAAACACCATCCCCTCCGTCAAACATGGAGGTGGAAACATTATGCTTTGGGGGGGGTTTCTGCTAAGGGGACAGGACGACTTCACCGCATCAAAAGGAAGATGGACGGGGCCAGGTACTGTCAAATCTTGGGTGAGAACCTCCTTCCCTCAGCCAGGGCATTGATAATGGGTCGTGGATTGGTATTCCAGCATGACAATGACCTAAAACACACAGCCCAGGCAACAAAGAAGTGGTTCGAGAAGAAGCATATTAAGGTCCTGGAGTGGCCTAGCCAGTCTTCAGACATTAATCCTATAGAAAATCTGTCGAGGAAGCTGAAGGTTCGAGTTGCCAAATGTCAGCCTCGAAAACTTAATGACTTGGAGAAGATCTGCAAAGAGGTGTGGGACAAAATCCTTCCTGGGATGCGTGTATACCTGGTGGCAAACTACAAGAAACGTCTGACCTCTGTGATTGCCAACTATGGTTTTGAAACCAAGTACTAAGTTATGTTTTGCAGAGGGGAACAAATACTTATTATCCTCATTAAAATGCAAAACAATTTATAAACAATTTTATAACATGTTTTTCTGGTTTTTGTCATTCTGTCTTGCACTGTTCAAATAAACAGCTTTAATTTGAGGGTATTCACATCCAAATCCAGCTCTTTTATATGTATCCTCCATTTTTCTAAAGTTATTGTTCATTGTTGTTTATAAAGTCATATTTCAACACCAAAAGTTATTGGACAATTGACTCAAAATTTGTTTCATGGACAGGAGTGCCCTGTTCCTTCATTATTTATTCATCAGTTATGCAGGTAAAAGGTTAGGCTGTGAACCCACAATATGCAATCAATGGAGCTCTCAATGCTGACACAGAGTGAAACAGGCCATCCTTAGGCTGCAAAAAAATGATCCATCAGAGAGATTGCAGAAACATTAGGAGTGGCAAAATCAACAGTTTGGTACATTCCGGTAAAAATATGAACCCACTGGTGAGGTATGCAACAGAAAAAAGCCTGGGTGTTGACAGAAGACCACAGTGGAGGATGATCATAGGATCCCTTTCAAGGTATAGAAAAACCCTTCACAACATCCAACCAAGGGAAGAACACATTTCACTATCCAAGTCTACCATAACGAGAAGAATTCACAAGGGCAAAAAGGTTTCACAAACAAAGTACAGTCCATTCATAAGCCTCAAGAATAGAAAGGCCAGATTCGATTTTGCCAGAAAACATCTAATAAAGCCAGCCCAGTTCTGGAACAGCGTTCTTTGGACAGATGAAACTAAGATCAACCTGTACCAGAATAATGGGATGAAAAAAGTATGGAGAATGGCTCATGATTCGAGGCGGACCACATCATTTATAAAACAGGGTGGAGGCCATGTGATGGCATGGACATGCATGGCTTCCAATGGCACTGGTTCACTAGTGTTTATTGATGATGTGACAAAAGACAGTGCCGTACAGAGACAAAATTATAAAAATTGTGTCAGTGTCCAAATATACCTAACTGTATGTTTGGACTGGGGAGATGTTGAACCCTGAAAAGAGTGAAGAATTGGGATTCGCCCATATCATGTATTTGTTGATTAACTGAAATTCACAAAATAGTTTTTTTAAGGAATTACCAATAACTAGAGTGCCCAGATAACTAAGCGCACAGAGCAGAACAATCGATGGAATAACTGATACTATGCACGGGAACATAACCGTTAGAAGGCAAACACACTTTTTACATAACTTTTTAAATCTATGTAGATTATACAATTGTATGAAATGAATGACCCTTTTATTGATGGCATGTCTCCAAATTAGGCTAGTGCCACCAAAAATATCCACAACAATATTGCCTCAACACATTCAGCAAAAATATAACTAGCTATATGGGTAGCTATCAAAGCATTCTGATTAAAATGCAATGTGTTTGAGTTTAGCGGGAACGTATGTGTTCCCGCTAAAAGTAATACCTTTAATGTAAGTGATGATAACTTATTGCTCAAACCATTCAAAAGCTAGAATGAAATTCGCAGGAGTGAAATATAAGCCAGTGTTAAGTAGCGGACATCGGTGGATTCCTGCTTAACTCCGGTTCTATGAAGGAAGTGTTAATGCAATCACTGGGACTTTTTCATGAGGGATATGCCCAGGACCAGCATTTCCGCCATGGCTCAATGCTGGTCCATGAACCTAGGTTTGAGAAATCCCACTAAGGACTAATTTAATATGTATTGACCACCTTCAAAACCCCTTTCTTATACCTGCTAAGCCCCTTTTTCTTTACTTTTGTGCCCCCTCCCCAATTCTTCACCCAAGTGACATCAACAAAGGCCTCAGGTTTGTTTTCCTTCATCAGGATCATCCATGAGGATGGCTACTCAGAAGACGAGTGTAAGCAGTACAGGGCTGTTGTTTACAGCAACACCATCCAGTCCATCATGGCCATCATCAAAGCCATGAGCAACCTCAAGATCGACTACACAGATGCTGCCAGGGAGGTAAGACACACACGTGCACCCACATAGCCGAGCCAATGCACATATACACACAAACACCCAGAGATGCAGCCACTCACTCACAAACATTTGGATATCTTTTTTAGGGGTCCTTTGTCTAATCAGTTGAATGTCAGTTTTCTACAGTGAAAGCTTTTCAAGGTGCTTGGTAAAGAAATGTATTTTTTTCCATCACGTAACATAGTAATTTAGTAGACAATCTTATCTGAAGACACTTAGAGTTAATGCATATATCTTAAAAGTGTGGAATTGTCTTTTTCATTTATGCATTGAAAGTGTAGTCAATAATATATTACCAGCATTCGAGGAGTGGTGGTCATTCACAGTATTACTTGCACACTAGTGTGGTTGTTGGCTGTGCTATTCAGCAACATAACCTTTAGAAGGCAATTTATTCCCCCGACCCATTGATTCCCCCGACCCAGATTAGTCATCGAAATGGAAAAGCTGTTTTAATTTTGTGGTTGGAACAAATGGCCGATGTAGAAATCACTGTCATTTTCTGGTTTCTACTAATTTAAAATGTAATTTATGTCAGGCATGGGCAACTGGTGGCCCGCGGGCCGCATGCGGCCCCCACCCCATCTTTGTACGGCCCTCAGATAAATTTAGAAAAAAGTGAAAAGGAATATATACACCAAATAGAAAAATATATATATCAAATTTGACCTGATATTTGTTGGAATCAAAATCTATGCTGGAAATAAAACATGAAATAGACTTGAAATGATTTTTTCAGGGTCTCAGAAAGCTGTTGTGATGTCTTTCTGAGAATGTAGCTGAGAGTGTGCTGATGTTTGAGCCTTTAAACACATGATACCTACACTGAACAAAATTATAAATGCAACACTTCTGTTTTTGCCCACATTCATCATGAGCTGAACTCAAAGATCTAAGACTTTCTCTATGTACACAAATGGCCTATTTCTCTCAAATATTGTTCACAAATCTGTCTAAATCTGTAAGTGGACACTTCTCCTTTGCCAAAATAATCAATCTACCTCACAGGTGTGGCATATCAAGATGCTGATCAGACAGCATGAGTATTGCACAGGTGTGCCTTAGGCTGGCCACAATAAAAGGTCACTTGTAAGCATTGTGTTTAGCATTGTGTTTGGGGTCATTGTCCTGCTGGAAGGTGAACCTCCATCCGAGCCTCAAATCACACACAGAGTGGTACAGGTTTTGCTCAAGAATATCCCTGTATTTAGCACCATCCATCTTTCCCTCAACTCTGACCAGTTTCCCAGTCCCGGCTGGTGTTCTTTGGGTGATGTGATGTGTCGGGTTTGTGCCAGACATGGCGTTTTCTTTGATGGACGAAAAGTTAAATTTTTGTCTCATGAGCCCAAAGCACCTTCCTCCAAACATTTTGGGAGTCTCCCAAATGGCTTTTCACAAACTCAAAACATGCCATTTAGTTTTTTGCTGAAAGTAATGGCTTTCTTCCGGCCACTCTGCCATAAAGCCCAACTCTATGGAGCGTACGGCTTAAAGTCGTCCTATATACAGATACTCCAGTCTCTGCTGTGGAACTCTGCAGCTCCTCCAGGGTTACCTTCCTTGCCCGGTCTGTGAGTTTTGGTGGACGGCCGTCTCTTGGGTGGTTTGCTTTTGTGCCATGTTCTTTCCATTTGGTTATGATATATTTGATGGTGCTCCTGGGGATCATCAAAGATTTTTATATATTTTTTTATAACCTAACCCTGACTTGTACTTCTCAACAACATTGTCCCTTACTTGTTTGGAGAGTTCCTTGGTCTTCATGGCAGTGTTTGGTTAGTGGTGCCTCTTGTTTAGGTGTTGCAGCCTCTGTGGCCTTTCAAAAAAGGTGTGTATATGTACTGACAGATCATGTGACACTTAGATTGCACACAGGTGGACATAATTTCACTAATTATGTGACTTCTTAAGGTAATTGGTTGCACCAGAGCTTTTTATGGGCTTCATAACAAAGGGGGTGAATACATATGCACATGCCAATTTTCTGTTTTTTATTTAAAAAAAATAGTTTTATGTATATATTCTTCTCAATTCACTTCTCCAACTTAGACTATTGTGTTCTGATCCATTACATACAATTCAGATGAAAAATCATTTAACAAAAGGCTGTAATGCAACAAAATAGTTAAAAAGCCAAGGGGGTGAATTATTTTGCAAGGCACTGTATATAAACCTTATTTGATCCCACCTTGTGGAAACTAGTTGATTTACAGGAACCAAAATTCACATTCAAACCAATTCTCCTCAAAGGGACACTTACTTTCAGTTTTGGCCATTTAGCATACAAAAGCTGTAAAACTATTCTGATATTGATTGCACAATAATCCCATAAAATATTCAGTGCTATTTTCTCACTGCAGCAGAAACTGAGTGAACTCTAGAATTTCAGCAACAAGGAAATGACAGGACAGATTGTGTTTGCTTTATGCCATTGTTCGTTTGATGTGCCAGAACATTATGACCACTTGTCTCATTTGTTGTTGGTCCTCTTGCCACAATTACGGTGCCGACCCACCAAGGCATGGACTCTACAGGACCCCTGAACGGGTTCTGTGGGATCTGGCACCAAGATATGAGCAGCAGATCCATAGTGATCTGTAAGGTGCGAGTTGGAGCCACCTCTTGTTGGTCCAACACATCCCACAGATGCTCAGTCGGAACAAGATCTAGGGAGTTTGGAGGCCAGGGCAACACTTTGAACTCTTCATCATTTTGCTCAAATTATTCCTGAACAATGTGTGCGTTGTGGCAGGGTGCCTTATCCTGCAGAAAGAGGCCAATGCCATCAGGGAATGAAGGGGTGTATGTGGTCAGCAACATGTAGGTGGCATGTGTGAAACTGACACCCACCTGAATGCCCAGACCCAGGGTTTCCCAGTAGAACATTGCCCAGAGCATCACATCCCACCACCGGCTAATCGTCTTCCCACAGTGCATCTGGTTGCCATCACTTCCCCAGGTAAACGGCGCACATTTACACGGCCAGGTCTTTACGCCTGCCCATTTCTCCTGCATCCAGCATGTACACTACAAGAAATGATGGTTTGCATACCATCTAATCCACTAAGACCTTGTGCCCTGGTTAGGAGATGATCAACATTATTTGCTTCAACTGTGGGTCATAATGTTTTGACTCATCAGCATATATTGTAGATATTTTCAGATTATACAATGTATCGATTTGAAGTAACCTTTTATTGTGCACCATGTAGTTTAGGGGGTCATGTTGTATACATTACTGTGAAATACCGTCAACTCTAAAAGTATTTGGACAGTGAACATTTTTTGGTTTTCTTCTGTATTCCAGCACCTTTGATTTAAAATCATACAGTAATTATGGGGTTAAATTGCAGACTGGAAGCGTTTGTATGGATATTTTCATCCATCTCAGACGAACCACTTGTAAATAACTGCACGTTTTTCACTTAGAGGGAAAGAGAATGAGAGGGAAAGAGAGAGGAAGTTGAGAGCAATAAAGACGTTTAGAAAATAAAGCGGAAATTGAGAGTGGTTAAGAAAGAGAGGTTGAGGTTTTGACTGGGTTATCATGCCACCATGATCATGGCCATACAAGCTGGATAATGAACAAACATGAATTTTGCTGAGGAAAACAAGGCTCCCTGACTGAGCTGTTTATTGGAAGGGATTTATTAAAACTGCTGGCAGAACACATTCCCAAGCAGATTTCCTTTGCAGGCAATTTCTACAGCGTAGGCTCTGTGCTGTTAAAATTAATTCTCACTCCAGAAAACCCCCATTCTGCTGTTTCCTCATGTTGACAGGCAACTTGGACAAAGCTGGATAGAAATGGTCCTTTGGATTCACTTTAACCTCATTGGTTTCTATATCTTTTTGTTTTAACACAGCCTTTTCCTCTTGACATTTCATTCGTTTCACCAACATCAAACAGTGACTTATCCCATACGAAATTCATTTGAAATATAAAAATACATCTACAAATGTATGCCACTGTAAATAGTATGTTTAGATAAATACGGAAAACAATCCATTAGGCAATTAAGAAATATTTTAAATTAATTGGATCCTGTCCAAACTCATCTTCAAGTCTTTCTTCTTATTTAGACCAACACACACACACACACACACACACACACACACACACACACAAGCACACAGAAAATGTCATCGTGCTTCTTAACGAGGGAAAACCCATTTTTGCCTAGTGCATTATGTGTCTAATGTCAAGGTTTATAGCTAGCAGATAGTGGATGTGCTTTATTACTGTCCCCATTGGCACGACCCGTAGGTGTAATAGGCATGAGGTGCTTATTAGGGGAGGTCGGATGAGCGCTCACCTGTCTTCAAGGCAATTGTTCATTGTCACTGACTGGATCTAATGATACTTACTCTGCCTCCTATGCTGGCAATTAGTGCACTGGACAACCAGAAGCATGCTTTCATATAGTGCAATCAGACAGCACGTATGCATAGACAGTGATGCATGAAGACACACACGCACGCACACACACACACACACACACACACACACACACGCGCGCGCACACACACACACGCTGGTGCCCAGAATTGGCTCCTGTAGGTGAAACCCAGTGGTCAGGGATGACTCATAGTAGAGTGAACTGTGCCTCCATATGCTGTGTCATATTATTTGCTTTGCCATTTAAATAATGGTGAAAGATGCCCCGATCACATGCTCAAGATTTTCTGTCAACAGCACTCCCAGTCGTAAATTAATCTGAACATTTGCCGTCGTTTTGTTTCACCTTGATTAATGGATGAATCGTTTAGAGAGCTAATCTGCGAGTATGTAAACAATGTGCCGAGGGAGATTACTTTAGTTTTTTCTTATGCATTTCAGAGACTATGAAGGTGGTGTTGGCTCTGTGTTCAGTATGTGGAGAGGTGTTTACTGAGTGTTCAGTATGTACAAAAGTATTGGCTCAGCGTCTAGTATGTGGAGGTGTTAGTTTAGTGTTTAGTACCTGTAGGTGATGACTCAGTGTTTAGTACCTGTAGGTGTTTAATCAGTGTTTAGTACCTGTAGGTGTTTAATCAGTGTTTAGTACCTGTAGGTTTTGACTCAGTGTTTAGTACCTGTAGGTTTTGACTCAGTGTTTAGTACCTGTAGGTTTTGACTCAGTGTTTAGTACCTGTAGGTTTTGACTCAGTGTTTAGTACCTGTAAGTGTTGACTCAGTGTTTAGTACCTGTAGGTTTTGGCTCAGTGTTTAGTACCTGTAAGTGTTGACTCAGTGTTTAGTAGCTGTAAGTGTTGACTCAGTGTTTAGTACCTGTAGGTTTTGGCTCAGTGTTTACTACCTGTAGGTTTTGGCTCAGTGTTTAGGACCTGTAGGTATTGACTCAGTGTTTAGTACGTGTAGGTGTTTAATCAGTGTTTAGTACCTGTAGGTTTTGACTCAGTGTTTAGTACCTGTAGGTTTTGACTCAGTGTTTAGTACCTGTAGGTTTTGACTCAGTGTTTAGTACCTGTAGGTGTTTACTCAGTGTTTAGTACCTGTAAGTGTTGACTCAGTGTTTAGTACCTGTAGGTGTTTACTCAGTGTTTAGTACCTGTAGGTTTTGGCTCAGTGTTTAGTACCTGTAAGTGTTGACTCAGTGTTTAGTACCTGTAGGTTTTGGCTCAGTGTTTAGTACCTGTAGGTGTTGACTCAGTGTTTAGTACCTGTA